>JAOBRB020319944.1:0-10916 GCA_027575285.2 Zoanthus pulchellus | reverse complement strand
TTAAAGTCAATTGTTGTTAAGCTGTTTACGCAAATTTTAATGCAATCAGATTTAATTGTAAAATATTTGAAGATTATAAGATGTCTCAATCACATCCTTTTAAAACTTAACCGTACAAACACGGATTTTACCTCGTGTAGAGGAGACAGATTTTTTAGCCAATCAAAAGAAAGATAAATCTTACCTTAACCTTATTTCGGCCAATTACAAGCCTTGTTAAATTCTGTGTCCTCTACACAAAGTAATACCCACAAACAGAACAATCTTTACTTTAATGTACCACACTCGATCTCTTCATTGATTGGTTAATCTAGGATATTTATTCAAGAAGATCAATTAAGTTTCTCTTGCAAAGTCTTTGGCTGAAGTGAATAATCGTTATTAAAATTGTTGATTACAAGTTGAAATCTCTCGCAAGTTTAAGATGTGAAATTTTGAAGATAAACACGCCGGCGAGTAAAAACAAAAAATTTTGAAAAATCTCTGGTCTATATTTTGTGGTAAATCCTCATCAATCCGATTCTTTATAGTGTATAGTCTGTTAACGGCAATAGGTAAGTTTTTATTTTTCTCAGAACCTCAAATGCTTTAAGGTCTTACTCTTAGCTATCATTAAATAGAAACAAAGATGTGAAACTATACTTTTTTTTCAAACCTTCACAAGTAAATTCCATACAATCGTAAAATAATTTACCTTGAATATAAATTCAATTCTAGTTTGTTGAAAAATGCTGTAATTTATTCCTGAGCTAAAATAGAAAACTATAAATCGATGTGATTGAAAACCCCGAACATCCAGCTCGTTTGAAGTACTAAAGGAGCAAAATCATGGATTAAGATTTTAAAAACACTTGGCCAGCAATTTTTAATTATCTTTGAAAGAGTTGGAAATCAACAGTAATTCAATTTTCTTTGTTGTGAACAGAGATTATCAAAGCCTTGAAGGTACGTAAGTCATATAACGGTGATTCACGTGCCATCTGTATTTTTCAATTGCTATAAACCAAAACAAAGTCAAAGAACAAAATCTCACTTTTCATAAGCTGCTTTTTAACAGTTGAGAAAAGTTGAAGTTTATTAGCGTAAATATATATTTTCTTTTAGATTAAAGTCATGATCTCTTTGGACTCTTTTAAACAAGAATTTGTTTAATTTGATTGTAAATGCCTTATTTAAGTTACTGTTCCAATCGTGAGTCGAGAAAAGGCGATCGGTGAATCAGTTATATTTTTTTCCGCTGTTTCGCATTTAACATATTCTATATTTTTAAAATTGAAGTATTTTTTTGAAAGTTTTTGTTTTGCTCTTTATTGGTCAAATCAAATTAGAGAAGTAGATTAAGAAATATTCGGAGACAGTAATACATTTTAGTAATGTAACAACACAATTTTTTCCTCTTCAAAAATACGATATCTCAAGTTTGTCAATCGCCTTTCTTGCTAATAGAAAATCTGTTTTTCTTATCAAGATGAGATTTATGACAAATGTTTAAAAATAACAAAATCGATTGATTTAAATTTTCACAAGAAGTCAAACTGATTAGGTTCCGTACAAATGCCATGACGTCTGAATACAAATTAATGAAGAAGTTTAAAAACCGAAAGTGTTTTTTTTCTTTCAACCGTAACTGTGCGAATCTGTCTGTCCAAGATGATTGTAATGATAAGATCGTCATATGTTAAGGCCACTTTTTAAAAAAAATCACGGTTTATCATCAGCGCGCGCACTGATTTTTGCCAGCGCATTGACTTTTTTTTCAGATTTTTTTAATAAAAAAAATATATGACAAAAAAGTTGAGAAACATTTTCTATGTTCCATAACAATTAATAGAGTGACAAACCATTCGACCGGCAGCATATTATTACGACACTTTATTCCCTTTTCTGTGCATTTGTGTCACACTCGTTTAGCCATTCGAAGTCCACCTTAGAAATGTCACTGCTTCCAACTTAGTTTGGTAATTTATTCGGCAGTTTATTCCCGAACTAACTCAGCAGTCCGCAAAAGCATTAACCCTAAAAAAAAAAAAAGAAAAGCGCCCTCCCTCACTGAATTTTGAAAAATTTTGATTATAAACCGGGAATTTTTTTTAAGTGCCAAAAGTGGCCTAAAAAAAGAGAACTTTGGAAAAAGCTAACAATATAAACAAAACGATACTAGTTTAGAGAAATGTTAAACCATATTATAGTAATTTTTCCCGATATGTTTTTTGATACAGAACCACTTTTTAATTTCAATTTCTTATCGATAATTATAAAGAAAGAAAAAGCCGCATTCGTATGTTCTGTTTATCTCAGCGCCGGGGCGCACTGACTATTGCCAGCGCATTGACTTTTTAAAAAAACAAAATTTATGACCATGTTGGGTGACAAAACCCTTCTGCAGAAAATTTGTATCACACTTGCCAGTTAACCACTTTGGAAATGTCACAAAATTTATTCAGCTCTACAGTTACACTGACACTTGCATGCAGTATGCGAATAATCTTGAGGCACGGTTATATTGAAGAGAGACAAAACTCCCAAAATTGTATCGCAAAATTGCGTGAACCTGATAATCTGCAAAACAAACTTTTTCTATCTGCAACTGATTATTTCGTGGCAAGAAAAGTTTGCATGCTGGTGAAAAAAAAAAGCACAGCCTTGCTTTTCAACAAGTGTTTCACAGCTATGTTGCATGCGAGACGATTTGCATGGGAGATTTTGTTGCTCGTATAATTAGCGACCTTACGCAACTTGGACGGGAACTTGAACGATAACGGCTCCGAAAAACCACCGTTTTTAATTACTATTTGTTTTTTTGTTTGGGTCATTTGGGATTTTGTTTCTTGCCTTTACCCTTTGTGATCTTTCTCCATGAAGCTAAACAAATACAGAGACAGTTTTTGCTGTTACGTCCACGTTTTCTCGATAACTCTGAAAAAGATCTTTTCACCTTCTAATTTTCCAACAACTTCGTGCATGTGCTCTTCTAGGTGCATTTCATAGTGCAGTTATTGCATATTCTATTGTTCTCGGTTCCTTCTCAATTGTAAACAGTGCACCTTTAAAATCGAACTTATGTGGAAACACGCGCGTGAAACTTTTGAATATTCAATCTTATAGTTAGAACATTATATTTTAAATTTTGTGCCAAAATCTAGAGCGTGTAAATGTAGCCGAGATTGGTATGTTACAATATTTCTTAAAAATTTATTTTTCAGTAGGAATAGAAACTCAGTCAAAACGGTTTAGATAAAAAAGGAGAAACAAAGATGTTGATGTGAGTTATTAGTTATTCAAATAATGAAGTGTTTTTACAGGAAATGTTTTTCCTGTTGGTATACAATTATTCGAAAAGCTTTAATCTGGTCCGTCTGATTGCCGCTGAGATGTTATTTCCGAGCTTTTTAAGTTTTAAATAAGAACTAGTAAAATTTTTCAAAGCTCATTGATGATTTCACACTGAGTTTGTTGTTAATTCTGTTCTTTCTGTCCTTATTAAAAGCAGCTCAAATTGATTAAAAAACCCACCAGAAACAATCAATTATCAAGTTACGGTAAACCGCACTTCGCAATTTATAATAAAAGTAAGACTTCTTCTACTTTATATTGTGTTGCTAAGTTGATTTGTGAGTTTTAGCCGGAATTCTCTCCGTAAAACATTTCATTTTTATATGCATGTATTTGTCTCAGAGAGAGATTATTCTTCAGTAGTTTTATAAAATTTGACGAGTTTGAGCCCCGTTCAGTTTTTGTCAGTAAAGTTGTTACAATAAAATAGATGTGTATTTGTAATTCAAATTATAAAGTGTTTTTAAAGGGAAAATCTTACCTGCTGATAAAATAATTATCCGAAAGAAAAAGCCAGCCGTTTAATGGTGCGTCATTGCCGCTGAGAAGTTAATGGTCATATCTTGAACATCAAATGAGCAGCAAATTGCTTTCCTCGATCATCTGATTTGAAGCTTATCAGCAATGAGATGTTGAATGCAATATTATTTGAAGTATCTCAAAGATAAAAATAGAAGAGCATCCAGGTAAAACCATAATTGTAAAAACTTATAAAACGATCTCTGAAAAAAAAAATTAAAAATTGAGCTTTCGGCTGTGTATGCTACGGCCTTTCTCAAACAGTTTAAGTAGATGGAGAAAAAGTTACCCTGATTTATCGAGTAAGTCAATTTATTTGATCAGAAAATGTAAACTATCATATTGGAGTTACGATTGTAGAATGTTCGGCTTTTCTATATTAGTCCAGAAAATGATGGCTGCTTGTTCAAGAAATCAACAGAAAAAAATTGGAAAAGAGGGTTTTGGCTTTTGAAAAATTAATTGACCGTTTGTTTGTGTTTTTGAGAGAGAGAGAGAGAGTGTGTTGGAGTGAGAATTCAAAACAGTAAACTATCATATGGGAGTGACAATGGTTGCGAAAACCAACCAAACTTCGTCATGTCATGTCGAGTGTTCGGCTTTTCGAGGCAATTTCAAGGTTCTGCTTTTTGAGGTAATTTCAGCCTCAAATTGTTCTTAATTTGTTATTATTTGTCTCAATTGCCATTAGTGTCTCACTATGTGAAAATTGTCATGACTGGTGAGCGCGTTCAATGAAATATATTTAGTTTCTTGGCGGGAAATTCATTTCCATATAGGATATACCAGTAGCTCATCAGGTCGTTTGCATGGTCTCAACAAGGTTTCATAAAATGTAGAAAGAAAATTTTGAAAGTATATAACGTAATTAAAAATACAAGTTCTAAAAAAAGTAAATAAATAAATAACATTAAAAAATGATAAAAAATAAATAACAAAATATGTTTCTTTTTCATTTGTTAAGGCCACTGCATGAGTTCTAGTGTACCAGCACGAATTATAATGTGAACTTTTCTTGTATTACTAATACAGCCGCGACTACCATAAGTTTGATGTCTAGGTGTTAGCATGAAATGTTCTGAAACATTAGTAGGCTTAGATTTAAAATTAGAGAGGGGGAGATATCAATTTTTCTGTGGTCTTTATTAGAACGTTCTTTTAGCTTACACTTTGTTTGATCAATGTATTGAAGTTTGCAGCGGTTGCATTGGACTAAATTAGTGTAGATTCCGTTTTTAGTATCAGAGGAAATGAGACGTAATGGTGCGTGTTTCGCCTGTGGTATTAAAAGTACAAGTAGCTCATCCCTTAATTATATAAGAAAAGGTTACGGCAGCGGTATGAGTCACTGTGGAAGTGAAGTTGCATGATTGACTGATGCGGGTAGTTTGGCTTTGAAAAGAATGTCACGAATATTGGCAGTGCGATGGAAAGCAGTCATGGGGCTATCTTTGAGTACAACGTTCGGATGAAAGAAATTATACTTAAAGTTAGCTTGTATTATTTTTTTATGTTTGGAAGATCAGGTTTATTAGTTATCAGTGTTCTGTCTTGCGACAGGTCCTAATTCTGGCATCCATCTTCTCCATACATTTCTATCTTCAGTGCCCTTCTCTTCATTTCTCCATGTTCCTTTCTTTATTAGATTTAAAAATCCAATTCTTTTCCGTCCTCTAGGAAAAGAATTGGATTATATGTCAAGACAAATGGGACACGATTTTAAATATTGTGTTTGTGTCCTTATGCGAGGGATATCTAAGGCTTCTAACGGAGCGCAAACAAAGCATGATAATGACCATACTTCATCTAAGAAAGACTCGGTGCCTGGAGTTCCACAAGGATCTGTTTTAGGCCCTTTACTTTTATTGATTTCTATTGATGATTTTTAATTATATTTGGTTCTTATCTGTTTGCTGATGACAAAAGCTTTGAAATTTCTGGAAACTCTAAATATTATTCAGCTAGCATATGTTCGTGAACGGCTTAATACCTTATAACGCAAGTAATTCAAATTTTGTTGCTTTTATGCCAGCACAAAACAAAATTTATTATCAGTGACGTACCGTAGTAGGCCGATATTAGGGACTTTAAGATGCGAGGACGGTGACGACAACGAGAACGGGAGAAAACAATGGCCTTAATTACAATATACAATAGTTGCACGTTGGAATGTTGCGAGCTGACCAGTTGCTCACCGTCGTCTTCACTGATACGCCGCGAAAAGCTCACTTTTGGGGTTCCGTGGACAACGACAACGTCAAACAACAAAATTTGGAAGCTTTTGTCTGCCTTCGACAATGAACCTTTTACCATTTACTGTTCCAGAATCTTGAACAAAGTCTAAAATGAAAATTTATCGATGATCTAAAACGGAAAAACTAAGCGGAAAATAATTTTTCTCACAATCGCGGTAGTCTTTGCTTCCATCCTCGTTTCTTAAAGTCCCTATTAGGGACCTTTAGCAACTAGGACGGCGACGCCGACGACGACGGCAGAAAACAATAGAAAATACAATAAGTGCACGTTGGAATGTACCGAGTAAATCACATGCATGGGGTACGTTGTCGCTAAAATTAAAACGTGGAAACACCTGTTTTGGAGTTGTTAAGACAACGTGGACGTAAAAGCAAAAAGTTTCTCAGCATTTGTTTAGCTTGGTAAAGAAAGATTTAATCGTTTTGCTATTGATAAAGCGAAAAGCAAAGAAATAAAACCTTAATGTCCTGCACAAGTAAACAAAGAGCAAATCAGAAAGGTGATTTTTCGGACCCGTCGTCTTTCAAGTTCCCGTTGTCATTGCTAAAGGGGCAATGTTTTCACACTTTTTCAAACCTGAGAGGTGTTAACATATCTTAGGAGTACTAATTGACAAGAACTTATCCTGTAGGCCTCATGATATTGATCGTTTTGTTTCGATGATTAGCAAAATAGTTCGCATAACTGCCAGGCTGTGGAATTCTCACCTTGCAAAAACGTGCACTTCGTCTGATTTTCTTTTTCCCGCAAAAGCTATCACGTATATGCCATCCCTCTTTTTAGTATGTACAAACTTTACCTGTTAATATGCTCTAGATACTTCAAAACTATTTGCCCCAATGTGCGTAATGTTTCACTAATTTGACATCTAGGAATATCGGTAAATTTTTTATTCATTTATCTGACGTCCATACCAGTAATACGCATTTCGTAATGTACGTACAGTCTAGGTGATTATCGAGATTATATAATTGTGAAAAGGTATCAAAGGTGTTTACTAGGTACGTGTTGTAGTGTACTATCTTGGTGAATATCAAGATAATATTGTTGTACTGAAAAGATATCAAAGTTGTTACCTAGGTACGTGTTGTAGTGTTCCATATTGGTGAATAAAAGGTATCAAAAATGTTATATACCTTGGTACGTGTTGTTATGTATTGTTCTGGTAAATATCTAGCTCACAGAGTTGTAAGATATCAAGGGTGTTACCTAGGTACGTGTTGTAATGTACCGTATTGGTTTAATAGTGAATATCGAGTAAAGTAAAGCGGTCTCAAAGGTTGTACCTAGGAAAGTGTTGTATGTTTCGTTTTGAATTAGAAACTATTGAGGAGAGGTCTAAAAATGTCGTTACTAATTTTATCACACACACTGAGCTTAAGTAGCCTGTGGTTTCAGCTGAAAGTTTCAACGTGTAACAGCGGCTTAAAAGTATTACACAGATAAGCATTTCAATGTACTGTACTGGTTTAGTGAACATCCGAGTGTAGAGTTGTGAAGAGGTTTAGGTACTTTTTATCCAAAAACCTTTTACCTTCTGTGTTTTTAAAGTTTCATTCTTCTTTTTATGTCATCCGAAGGATGACATATCGTGGTGGCTTTTTGACACTTGGTCACTCCGTTGTATCCTGTCGTCATGCTGATTATAAATTATGATGTCATTTGTATTTTCAGAAAAACGATTCGCTCAGGTCTATGAAAACAAATTGTATGACCTTACAGGTCCAACCGGATGACATAGCTCTTAGAGCCCTTTGATTTTAACTTACTATTTCTCTGAGCATTTTTTTTAAGTAGAATTAAAAGGAATTTTTATCAACGTTTTCGAAGGGCACATTTTCCACTTTTGCAGCTTATATAATAATGAATTAACATTAATTAGAACGCACAAGTCAATCTTCCTAAACTAGACTATAGATTTACTGCAAATATATTCGCAATTCGTACCTACGTTCGGAATCTCAAGCGTTGAGGGATATTTGGGGAATCAGGATGTTAGAAATAAACAATAAAAACTTTGTAATCGATTTCCGATCGTCTCAAGTTCGACAGGCGCAATCATGTATTCGTTAAATGGTCGCTAAGAATGCTCTTATTCAGCTACCAATGAAAGACGATTAATATGTCACGTGATGTTTCGATGTTCGGTACATGACTTCGGCAAACCAGCACATGTGGTTGATCACGTGTACAGTATATTAATCAACGACCAGCAGCTCTCCTACACAGTATCTTACTTAATCCACGAGCTTACCACAGGATACCTTTGATTTGTTCATTTCGCCACTTTGCTTACAAAACTTTTTATTAATGATCAAAACTTGATGATTCGGCTGAATTGTTTTCAGAAAAAACTAATGTAATCAATGACGAATCTCACTGTGATTTTTATTTTTTATATCAACCAGAAAAAAGTTCGAATCAATTTATGTATTTGTTTGATACAATAAATGACGTTAGGATGCGATATCATCCAATCATGCATATTACATATCTAATAATATTATGCATCAGACTAAAATTAACAGAAGTAGCAATCGTAACTATATTGAATTACAAGAAAAGACGGGTATTAAAATGTCAATTGAGTCTTTGCGCCGTCGTTGTGTCACAGCCTTGCTTTTTCTACTTTGAAAATTCTCATGTAGTGGCAATAAGACATTCTAAAGAACTCTTAAAAGAAGGAAACTCAATATGAACCTCTTTCAGGGCAGCTATATAAGCATGGCATAAATGTTGTCATGGAAACATTGGCTAGTGGCAAGTATCCCGTAATTTTATCTCTGCTTGACTCGATGTATCTCTTCACATTATATATTAGCGAACGACGAAAATCAAGACTTTATGTGGCTTCAACACAAGAGATTTGTATCCAATTTACGGGGTCTTTTTTCATTTCTCATGCACTGGCTGCAAATGTTAAACATAACGTAGAAAGTATATTCATCTGCTAAAGTCAATTAAGAAGTGAAAAAAAAAACAGATTCAAATTTCGCTTAAATATATACGTAAGTATTAAAAACGTTCTTTTGCTAGATAAACTAAAAATAAGTAATATATATTTTGAAACTTTAATGAATATGAAAGTCTTCTTCTTTCTCAAACTTGTAGTTTTAAAATAAAGCTTTCAATAAACAAAAGCAAATTACACCTGTCTCGCAAACTAGTCAGTCTATATGTTTTTGCATTTATTTATCAATCAATTTTCTTAAAGCTTTCATGGGCCTCTTATTTTTTTTCAGTTTTCAAGGCTTATACACTGCCGTCAATTAACATGTGAATGATATAAGATCTACCAGATATTTCTCCATGGCTTAACTTTTAATTTCACACATCATTGACACGGAAACAAAAAAGTATAGTGAACTGGTAGATCAAGTAAACAACTCTTTACGCAGTCATTCGGCGTTTTTAAGCAGGAGTTGGTCTTTCTATTTGAGGTAAGTTGAAATTTACTTATTTACATTCACAACACTGATAATTAAATGGGCTTTTAAGATGCGAACAAGTTGATTATTAAATGGGTCTATGTTTATTGTCTATAACTCCAACAAAAATCAGATTCTAAAATCATTAAACTCAGTCTTAAAAGAAAGTGCTCGATTAGATGTTTTTCCGTCAGATCTAATTTCACACCTTTGCCAAAGAAAAAAGTGTAGATCTAATAAACGGCTCTTCACTTAGATGTTCTTAGCCAGAAATTGGTCTTTCAACTTTCGGTAAGTATAATTCTTTTTCTAAAATCACATCAGTGATAATCAAATTGATGTTTAAGATGTGAACAAGTGAAGCATTGCATGCGCCCACTAAGTTTATTGTCTATATATTCCAACAAAAATCAGATTTACATTAAAAGAAACTGGTTGACTAGATAACGTTTCTCCGTTGGTTCGAATTTCACATGCATCTTTGACAAAGAAAGAAAATAGCGCCACTCGTAGATCCAACAAAAGGGCTTTTTACCTAAATGTTTTTAGCCAGAAATTGATCTTTCAATTTAACGTTTTTTTTAATTTAAAATATCACATCAGTGACAATAAAATGGGTTTTAACTTAATTTAAGATTTGAATAAGTATGCATGCACCCAAGTTTATTGTCTATATATATTAAATTCCAACAAAAATCAGATCAATTATTACACAAATGTAGTCTTAAAAGAAACTTGTTTACTTCACAATGTTCTCAAAGTTAACAGTTTTTTAAAGTTCAAGATTAACAATATAGTTTTTTGTTCGTTTTGACGCAGATAGTGCAAAGCCGAAAACGAATAAATAAATTTTTCGAAGAACTTTATATATATTCATGCATAAAACTTATTGTTGTATTGTTTTTAACATTTTGCCAAGCAGTATCAAATTTTAGTTTAAAAAAACATTTCACACATTTAAACCATTCATTTCATCGCCATTCAAAGTACTAAATCCAATAAAAAGAGAATCTATTACCAAGAAGCTGATATTAGGGCAGCCGGAGGCAGAAACCGCTAACTAGTGCAATATTGGCCAATATCATGCTCAATCTTCTCGATGTGGCATCTTATTTTTAAAACTCTTTTTTTATTAGAACAACTTTACAAGAACAATGAGGCTGAGTTTGGCCGAAGTTAAGAACAATTGAAGAACAAACTAAGGTGGAATCTGAAAAAAGTGAAATTCTTTTTAGCTGAAACTTTACAAGTTAAATCTTGTAACTTATGTTTGCAATATGCACAGTAAAATACAGAATCACCATTTCCCATTTAGTATATCTACTATTGTCCCAAATGATACACGTATTCATGTAATACTAAAAGGTCCTCACAGTAAAA
>JAOBRB020319833.1:0-10918 GCA_027575285.2 Zoanthus pulchellus | reverse complement strand
CCTCTTCCTCCAGCAGTTCCCACTTTAGTTTCTGCTCCTCGCCAGTTTTTCTTTTTGTGGAGTGCAACTGAGTCCAAATAGTCAAACAAAGCTTTATAAGTAGAGTAGTTCGGAAATCCAGTAAAAAATTGAAACTTCTTATCATCTAACATGATGCTTTCTATACTGAGACATCTTTTCTTAAGGTAATCATTTTCCTCTTCTAATTCTGCAATTCTTTGGTGTAGTTTCGAGAGTTCATCTGTGATTTTCTTGTCAATGTTTAACAATTCAGGGTCAACTTGAGCCTTACAATAGTCATGTTGTTTTAAGATATGATTTGAGGCTAAGCACGTTCCCCACACTTTATGGTCTTATATTGTAGGCTGAACGGTCTTAGGTCTTCCTTTAGCTTCCTCTGTTTCCTGAAATCAAGGGAAATATCTTTTAATCCATGCCTGACATTAAACTTATATCTACTTCAGTCATTCTTGTGCTTAAAGAAAACAGCGCATCTATAGCTACTCGTCGCCTTACCTTTACGATTCTCCTTCGCTTTGCCGGTGGTATATTCTCCTCAGTGTGACTTTTTGAGCTATTTTTACTTGTTCTTGGTGTTGGCACACTACGGTTGTAACTGAAGATTGATGGTAAGAAGGATGTACTCTTTGGGTTGTCTGATTTCACTCCATCAACAAAGTGAGTTGTACAAAGACGAGTGTTTTCAGTAGGTGAAAAATTTTCGCGTCGAATCCGTAGTAGCCAGGCCTTCCGACGTGCTTGATCTTTTGGTATTCGATAGAACTTAAGTTGTAGATTTCTTTTTTTGTTATTGGAGCAATCGTGAGCACAACAGAAGTCATTTTTGCCCATTTTGGTGACAACTTACGCTGTCATCAAAACAAATTGGCGGCGAGTGAATGTTGATCGCCCCCCCCCAAGGTGCAAAGCATTATTGGTCATGCGCAAGTAGAAAACAAGAGCAATTTTCTCAGCCACCTGAAAACACTGCCTTACAACAAAAGATTTTCAATATGCGACAACATGTTGTTCAGCAAAGTTAATAAAACTCTCAATTCATATATAACTGGAGCCGCTCGTGAAGAATGGAAAGATAGCACCCACAGTACACAAAGTCAGTCTGGCAGCAGACATAATCAAGAAGCTGTATAAGAAACGCGAGCTTGCTGATGTCGATACTCAAAGTCCTCCGGCTTTGCTTCAAGCAGCTTGATTTGTAATTTCCATCTACTTCGGAAAACGTGACAAAGAAAACCAAAGTTCATTGAAGAAGTCAACTGAATGCTACGTCTAGTCAAAACCGCTGACGACCAAGAGTACTTCGAAAAATTATGAGTTGCACGCGCATGTTCGGTCGTGACTTACTTCCTCATTTTTTAATTAATAACATTGTTAAATATTCGTAAGGAAGAAGTAATTATAAATTTTAAAAAAATTTTGTTGATTATCATTTGTAAACAACTCAAAATTTATACTAAAACAATTAATCGCCTCAGGCTCGGTGAATATAGGCTTGTAATCACCTTGCCTTCAGAGACTAATTGTTAATTGTTATATTTATATATACATAGGCTTCAGGAAAAGTTAAAAAAGATTATATTTTCATCCTGACAAGCCTGTTTCGTGATTAACTCACTCTTCAGGAGATTTTAATCCGGTAGAGTGGGTTAATCTCGAAGCACTCCTAAGTCAATAGAGATTGTCGGGAAGAAATTGTAGTGTTTTTACTTTTTTCCAAATACCTATATATTTCGCACTACTTAAGACTACACTTAAATATCAAGCACTGCACCACAGAAAAGACTTATATGAAATTGTATAATTGTATTTTGAAATAAAATCACGAGTACTGGAAATTGGTGAATGACGTCTTGCGTTTACTTTATACGCGCATCGTCTATAAAAAGAATAGATTAAGAAATTTTAGAGATGAAAGATATTTCATGCCATACAATTTTATATCTCTTGAAAATGAAAATAAAACAGAGAAACTGAACCAAAAGCTCGCAACCCCGATTCACTGTTTTGTTGCTGTTTCCCGATTTCTACTTCTAATACCAGTGTCTAAATCGCTTCATGGTTCTTTATGCGAACATTCTGTTTTTATTTTAGTTTCTAAAATCTTTATTGTTTGAAAAAAATTTGGACTGGTGACCATTTAGACATTTCATCTCAACAAAATAGTATTTGTGTGGTGTGGCTTTCACGCCATTTAAGTTGTAACAGAAGTGACTGAATGTTAAGAGTATAAAGATTTTGAAATTGATTTTAAACTGCGAACTTCTAAAGTGTAATATTTCACTTGTAATTCAGTATGCGCGACTTTTGCAACTATAAGTCAAAAATAATTTAAAGAATCTTTCACCAATGATATGTTTTACGGATAGACTTCGTTCAATAGGCATTTCTATCAATAAAAAAATATTTCAAAATCATTTTCTAAAGTCTTTCCTTTGCGCTCTTAAAAGAAAACGTGATCTTCAGAAGTGAAAACTTCTGTTTCTGTCACGTGTAATCGAATATTCATGACAAACGCTTTTTAAAATGTAGAATGGTTCAAAATTTGAACTTATGATTTCTTTCATGGATAGACTTCATCTAAATGTCCTTTTCATTAGTAAAATCTAAAAAATAAATGTCTGAAGTCTTCCTTTAGGAATCTGAGAAAAAAATTGCGAATTTTCAATCAGAAGTGAAAACATTCTGTTTCTGTCACGTATAATTGTATGACAAGCGCTTTTTTAAAAAGTTTTACATGTTTCAAAATTTCTGAGTTATAATGTCTTTCACGGGTAAACTTTATTTGAATGTTGTTTAGATCATTAAAGTATGAAACGGACATCATTCTCGAAGTCGTCCTTTAGCGATCTTTGAAAAGATGCGAACTTTCCAAATGAAGTAAAAACATCTTGTTTCTATCACGTATAATTAAATATGCATAAAAAGCACTTTTTAAAATGTAGAATGGTTCAAAATTTTTAACTTATGATTTCTTTCCTGGTAGACATATATGCATCATTCGAATGCCATTTTCATCAGTAAAATCTAAGAAAAAAAGTTCTGAAGTTCTCCTGTAGGGATCTGAAAAAAAAAATGCGCACTTTCCAACTGAAGTGAAAACACCTTAGAAATGTCACTTTGTCCAACTTAGTTTGGTAACTGTATGTTGACAAATGTAATTGGAATGCGTTCGGTGTGTAGATATATATAGAAAGAATTGAGAAAAAAATATCATATATAAGCCATTGGCGGGATTCGAACCCCACATCTTCGGGTTACTAGTCCGACGTAGTAACCACTACACCACAATGACCAACCACGCTGGCAACGCAGCCGGGCAACGTTATATAGATGGTAACTGTAGGGGTTCCCAGGGCAATTACATTTGTCTACATATAATACCATATATGCGTACCAAAAATTACGGTTTTGAATCTTGAGATAATTTTTATGATAAACCAGAATTTTTTTAAGTGGCCTTAAAAGTGCTTTTTAAAATGTAGAATTGCTTCTAGGTTTTTGGCTTATGATTTTTTTCATGGGTAGAATTCATTTGAATGTCCTTTTCACCAGTAAAACCCGACCAACAAATTAATATCAAAGTCAAAGTGGTCATCAAAAGAATCACAAACTAACCATATTATTCAGCTTTTATGCGAAAATATTGGAGAGGTTTCTTACTGCACGTATGTTTTTACAAGAAAACAATTTATTAGAAAATAAGGTCTGAAATAACAAAAAACTTAAAACACTTTAGTGTTTTATTCCTAAATTCTTTTTAACCGGCCAAAAGAAGCTAAGATGAGAATGAAAGTTTGTTACCTAGCCTGTTCAAGAAAATAAGAAGCCCTTTAAAAACTTTTAGGGCTAAATAGGGTCAAATTTTAAGAAACTTTGAGACTCAAGAACTAATGAAGAACTTATGTGTATTGTCTTAAGACTTACTAAAAGTATATTGAATTGAAGCTGCATTATAAACATCACTCAACTTTAATAGCTCACTTTTCATGTGTACTGTAACAGATGAGCTATTTAAATGATCAGTAAAAAGTCTTTGCCCATTACTTTAAAAACAAAATAACATTTTGAGCTTTAAATGGCCAAAAAATTAAGAACATAGAGGCAGAAAAAAACTTTCCTGGCTTTCCTTCCCGCCACACTCAAAAAAAGGTTTTAATGGTTAGGGGATTTTAATTAAGCGATGTTTGTTTCATTAGGTTTTATTCATTAACGGCTAATACTAAAACAGTGACAAACGGAAGGTATCTACGTGTTATGTCTCTCAAACAATGAAGGTTGTGATTGTCCTCGTTTGAAAAAAATTTATTTCAGATATATTTTCACATATAGAACATCTGTTTGCTTAAAGGATTAACAGTCTATAAATATTTTTTAACCTGTTTCAACAACTGAAAACAGCAGCGTATCTATTTGAGTGACATTGCTATATAAAGAATACGATCAGTTTTACAAACTAAGATATTTCAAAAAATATAGAAACGAAAATGTCGATATTATCGAGCTGTCCCCTAACATTAGAAGGTTTACTTGAAAACGAATTGGTTGCAGTTATAAACACATACTTTAACCCGCGTCGTGAAGAAAATAGACAAGAAAGTGATTCTGAAAACGATGAACAGTGTGGAGATTTAAGTGGAGAAATAGACGCGGAAGGTAAGGACGAAGAAGAAGATAACGGGTGTATGTATGACAAAGAGATTGAGTGAATGGATAGCGATACTAGTGAAAAAAGTAAAGTGCGTCAATTTTTAAATGATACATGTAGATGCAAGCTTGGTGTTAACGAGAAGCCTTGTGTCCATATATACTTCCAACTTAACTTTTTTAATTTGTTGACAATGCCAAATAGCCTTTTGCGGAACGATGTTAGTGACTTGGACACATAACTCTGTCGTTACCATCACTGCCAATGTCATCGAAGTTTGTTAAAGTAAATACTTTTCTGCCAGCGGTCGTCTTTCGATTTCCGAAAAATATGTTTTGGGATTCAAGCCGGGCGAACTTTACAATTATTTTACCCCTCTTGTGAGCAGTACTGATATCTTCCTCACAAAGATTTAAGTCCATTTCTTTGCCAAAAGTCAAGACGATTTCTTTGCAGGACAATTTGTCGACGCCGTTCATTCCTGAAACTTCAACACACTCTCGGCGGAGAGACTGTGCTAATTATTCCAGTTCGTCCTGTACAGATTCCAGCTGTTATTTAAGTTATTAATATCAGCAACATGTTTTTTATGCTTCTCATTTGAGGTCTTGTTCTGATTCAATAACTGGTCATATTTTTGGCGCCATATAATGAAGATTTAAACCATCAAAGAAACGAACAAGAGAATGCATAAAAACATCAACATCGACAGCAAACCTTGTAGTAGAAAACCACAGCAAAGAATTGCAGATCGATAAACCATCTAAAGTGGACATTACATACGAAGCGAAGACATTTAATATCTGTCAATCCCAAATGTATTGTAAAAATTATAAATTTTATTTAATTTCAAAAAGTGCAAGGCATGGTATGCAACTCATTGTATCGTTGTGTTCAATCTACCTGCAAGAATTGAGGTATATGATCAGGTGGAGAGTTATAACTAACTTTATATCTTGACATTTTGACCAACTCTGTGATGATTGTACTAGAACTTCAAAGTTAAATGGACAAAGGGGGGAGGGTTATAAGCTCCAGTGTTGTGTGGGTTTTGGAGAAATAATCAACATATTATTTAGTGTCCTGAAACATTTATTTGGCAGCTGAAATAAAAAAGTACTTCTGGTAGAAAGCTTTATGTTGCTACAATAAAAAAAACTCAATGAACACTTTATTTCATGCATATATTTTATCATATGTTTAGTATCTTCAGATGGTGATGGTGATGATAAACCAATGTTTGAGACAAAAAGTGCAACTAAAATACCTTCCTCATCTCTGAAGTCACCAGTACTAAAGATTGGCCGATCACTTGATAACTGTATTCATGTTTTAGATGACTGGAATGACATAGATAACGATGAAGACCCTGATTATCTGGCAGTGATTGAGGCCAACCAAAAAGTCTAGAATAGCCAGAACAATGGTACAAGACCAAAATATTAACTTTCAATTATTTTATGAATAAAACTAAAGCAGGTGTTTACCAGGTTTAAAAGCCGTAATGTTTAGTAGAGATACAGTTTGCAATAAATCTACAAATGTGACCCTCCATGGGAAACAGTGAATAAGGTGAATGCATGCGCACGACACGTTTACACGTAAGAACAAAAAATAAAGAAACATGCGTGTCTCAACCGTGTTAGTAACTTACCTCAGAAAGCCCCGCGCAAACAGTTTCAACATTTGTTTCAATATCCATTCGATTTTATCGAACAACAATGTTGAAACCGTTTGCCACCCCCTTTTAACTTGTTGAAACATGTTGAAACGAAGTCGAAACGATGTAGAAAAAGTTTAAAAGGGTTTAAACTTTGCTTCAACATTGATTCGATTTTTCTCATTACCTTCATAGCTTTTTTGGGCTCTTTTGAAGTAAATCTTTTAAATCAGAAATGTTTACTTTTAAATTTCAGGGCAGTTCTGGCTTTGATTTGTATTGTTTCACTCAGAAGATCCTCCTTATTAACAATATAAAAGTCAAACTTCATACACCAATTTTGTACTTCTTGACAGACCCTTTTTACATCCCACATTATACGCCTGTTCGTTGCAGAACAGTATCTCAGCTATTACATGTTTGTGTTGATTTAAAGCAAGCAACAGTACAAGGTTTTATCTACAGTATTACTGATCAATCCTAAGGTTTATACAGTATACTTTTCTACGTTACTGTTTATTTTTGTTTAAATTTAAAATTAAGACATCGAACATTTTTCAAAAACATGCATATGGAGGTGTAGTTATTATACTACTGTAAGTTCATTCTTGATGAAAACTAATAAGTAAATGTTTGGAATTCAAGGTACAACTTTCCATTTCTCTGAATGTCATTTATCCAAGTCATAAAAAAGTTTCCTGGATGGAACAAGATGTGAAATGGACAAAGTAACACAAGTAACAAAAAAACACAGGTGACAGAGTAACACAAGTAGCACACGTAAGACAGATAACAGAGTAACAAAACTTAAATATTGAGAAAACCTTCGTACCTACACATGTAAACATGAAAATTCCCAAAAAGCTTTCTTTCTAGTCCAAAAAGTTTAAAACAAATGTAATGGTAACAAATGCGTAGGTAAATGTTTCGGGAAAATTCGCGATGTCTTACACCGAGCATTTCGCAAATAAAAAAATAAGACCAAATAAGACAGAACAAGATACGAAATGGATCGAGACCATGGACAAACTTATGACATGCATATTTGGCACTGATTTTCCTGAATATGTTTATGAGAAAACCATCACACCTTCAGGGAAACAAAATGGCAGCTGTATTGTTAATCCCCATTAATGTACCATGCTTGAAATATGACTATGATCAGTGGGAGAAAAACTACAACAAAGGTAGTGAATCTACTTCAATTGCCACTATCCTTGGTCCATCTGAATCATATTCAGTCAATGCTGATCCCTTCATTTACTCCGATGACTCCACGTACAGAAGCTTCTCAAATTTCGATTCTGAGTCCCCAACTTTGTGTATGATGCTTCATTGCTACCGTTTACAAATGTTTCAAGCAACTCTGACCCTCAAAGCCAACTATGCAACACGATCTCCCGTCAAAGTTAATATTTTTTGTAAAATTGTAATCGCCGTTAAATTAAGAATTATTGCAAACCCAATGTTATATACGAGCCCCAAAATAATATGGAGAGGGTCGCGATTGATTTTCTAGTTAAAACAGCGTGGAGCTCCAAAAAAGGAAAGCGTTTTGATCGGGAAACAATTTATGATGAAGCTCTCAATCCGTGTGAACAATTGATTGAAACCCAAAAAAGAAAGAAAGAAAGTGGAAAAAAGTCTGTTTATCAATTTCATTATGATTCAGCTTCTAAAGTTAAAAACTACAAGTCAAGCAGACCGTACCGACCAACTGCTAAAAGACCAACAACTCCAAGTACAGATTCAGAACTTGGCTGCAGCAGCTCTTCTTCATTCGAAATCGATTTGTATGTTATACGAAAGTATTTGTTTCTAGCTGTTTTAATGTTTAATTGGAAACATATTTGACTAAAAACAAATGCAACTGCCTGATACAGTTTTACCTAAAAGTGCGCTGTGCTGCAGTATAATTTTCAGCCTCTTCTAAAGTTAATGTAACTACTCGTTTGTTTCTTTTTTTCAAATATCTACAGTAGAACCACAAGACAATGACACGATGCAATTTGTTCAAGCTTGAAACCAAAGTTAGCAAATTTTACAATTATATAGCAAGAAAAAGTAAGATTTGAAACTGCGTGTTAAAAATGGAAAGCACTAGTTCACATACTTCTGGTGACATTTTTTTATATTCAGATCTACTTTTATTTATTTACACCTATTAATAAGTATTGTGCAAAAAGAATTGAGTAATTGACTCCCATTTCACCCCCTCTTTTACTTTAATTGGCTCTTATTTCATGTACATTAGAAGACACATATTTTTGAACCAATGAAAAGAAAGATAAAGCTTATCCCAGCCATACAGTATGTCTGCCAATCACAAACCTCACTTTACTTTATTACCATCATATTGTTTTACAGAGGTCAACTTTCTTAAAAATATTGTACTTACAAATATTTAATTTCTAGAATCTTTGGATGATGCGTTTATGAGATGCAACAGACCACTTTAAAAGTTTCCTGTCACATCCAGCACTGCTAGAACATGGAAGTCAAAAATGTTCAGCTTGGCAGAGGACTGGGAGAGTTGTCAGCAAAGTTGTTGCAAACCGTCGTTAAGCAACAAAGTGATACAGGGTTGGTCAAGTGCAACTCTTGCAATTTGAAGCCATCAGTTGTCAGATGTTATGATTGTAACTCATTGTACTGCAATTCATGTGATGACATTATCCATCAAAGAAATCCATTGCATGATCGTAAAGCCTTTGTTGATGGTTTTTTCAACCCACTCCACAAACTTGTGTTGTCGACGGAAGTGGAAGTTTCAAAACTGTTTAGGAGTCATTAATATTTAACTTCTATTTCAGTCATTGTCAAGAAAATAAGGTTAATATGATTCAGTCCAGTATGAAACAAGGTAGCTGTATAATAGAGGTTGCTCTTGTTTGATTTTCTTTTTTTCCTATACAATGCATTAATGTACTTTACCCCTATATGATAGTGCGCTGTTACAATTTTCAGTTTAAAAGTATGAAACATAGATGTCCATCTTGTTTCAAAGAAGGACAACCCAAGTTTTATTGTTGTTACCCGCAAAAATATTTATTTATTCACATGTTTTTGTCTGATGCTTTTGATGTAGGCAAAGAAATCTACTCGAACTGTTATTCCAATGTTTCTTTTTATGTAATATAAAATGGTATTTCTGAGAAGTTAATAAGCTTGTGGGTCTTAGCAATTATGACTGAGAATTTTGGAGAACTTCTTCTCGTCATCTGCAATATTTCTTTTTGGTTAATAGCAGATTTCACCCATTCACCTATTTTCCTATTCGCTTTTATTTCTTTTTGTTTATTCATTTTATTCGACCTTATGTTTATTTCCTTTTGTTCTTATGCCTTCGCTTTATATTAATGTATTTTCCCTCATTAGGCACTGTTCACTCCCTTGAGACCCTTCCATTATATTGTCGAATTTGCTCAACATTTTACATTTTATTATATCTCTGATGATGCCGTTGAACAACGAAAGCTCAGATTGTGGATTTTAAATTTCATCATTTTTATCCTTTTATCGATTTTACCATCTATTATACAGCAGTAGGCAGCAATTGCATTTGCACATTTTAATATCTTATAACTTATATTATATTTATTTCATTATTGTTGCAGCTCAAGAGGTAGTACCACAAGAACCGCCAACCTGCACAGACAGCAATACCTCCACACCATCAGCCATACCACAGCAACTGCTAACCTGCACAAACAGCAATACTTCCACACCATCAGCCATAGCACAGCAACTGCTAACCTGCACAAACAGCAATACTTCCACACCATCAGCCATACCACAGGAACTGCGAACCTGCACAATACAATATTGTAATTTAAAATACTTTGTAAAACTTCACAGGCTGCAAAATTTTATTGAACTACTGCCAATACTAGTTTTCTCTTTACTCTAGAAAAATGTGATAAATTAATTTTATATTTACTAATTGCAATTCTGAGCCAGTGATTTCACACTAGTTCGCGACGAGTTGGGAGAAAATATAGTAGCCCAGCAACAGAGCCAATATGAAAAATGTGGAATCAATTGTTTTTTTGAAGTTTTTTCCCGCCCGTTAATTCTGATCTGGTGATTCAAAATTAAAACTCTCACTCTGCCTGAACAAAATGTAAATTTATAACGATAATTCAAAGAATTGCGAAGTCAAAGAAGCCATCGAGAAGACCAGATCTGGAAAAGCCCCTGGAGATGACCATATTAATGCAGAATTATTGAAATCGGATATAGGAACATCCACTAGTCAGTTATACGAACTTTTTAACAACGTTAAAGAACATTGTGAGGTCCCTAGTGATTGGAAGAGAAGTATCATCACCAAAGTGCCAAAAAAAGGCGATCTCACCATATGCGACAATTCGAGAGGAATTTCATTGTTATCAGTACCAGGGAAAATTTTCGGCCGAATATTAATTGAAAGGATGCGTAAAGGTGTTGATGCAAAGTTACGTCAAGAGCAAGCAGGTTTTAGAAAAGGTAGAGGAACGACTGAACAAATTTTCATTCTCCGTAACATAATTGAGCAAAGCATAGAGTGGCAGACCTCACTCTATATTAACTTCGTAGACTTTTCAAAGGCC
>JAOBRB020319722.1:0-10920 GCA_027575285.2 Zoanthus pulchellus | reverse complement strand
TAATACTGACAATCTGAGTTGGATTGTCAACATGTTTAGTTTGGAGATCCAATTCAATTCGGACAAAAAAACACTCGCGTCTAATACTGACAATCTGAGTTGGATTGTCAACATGTTTAGTTTGGAGATCCAATTCAATTCGGACAAAAAAACACTCGCGTCTAATACTGACAATCTGAGTTGGATTGTCAACATGTTTAGTTTGGAGATCCAATTCAATTCGGACAAAAAAACACTCGCGTCTAATACTCACAATCTGAGTTGGATTGTCAACATGTTTAGTTTGGAGATCCAATTCAATTCGCAACCACTGACTGAGGGACTGGTTACAAATCGTTCTAGCGGAAGTCATTTCCAAAGTACGTACCGGTATATTATTATTGTTATCGTTGTCATTATCATTATTGTTATTATTAATATTATTTTATTATTATTCATTTTATATAAACAGTTCCACTTGAATTAATAATACTATACTTGACAATGATGCCGCTGAACATCGAAACGTCGTCAACTAAACTTGTCATCGTGTCTTTTATTATTAAGATTGTAAAAACAAGACTTTAACAATTATTATTTTATTATTATTACTATTACTATTATTATTATTACTATTATTAATATTATTATCATTATCATTATTATTATTATTATTATTATTATTATTATTATTATTATTATTATTATTATTATGTATCGAAGACAATTTGGATGACCATTTACCGGACCAACAGAGAAGAAAAAGATGGTTGTAAGTCTGTTGCACTCTCTGTATATAAAGTTAACTTTAACAGAAACGTTTCAGTAGACTTTTTGTTGCAACAAGTGGAGCGATTCTAAGCTACAGAAAGAATGGATAAACAAATAAGAATGAATGCTCCTAAAGCGTGGAAGATTAGGAAGCTCTTAGGACTCTTGAACACAGAACCCAGCTCAAGAATAAGAAGTATGAAATAGGGCTACTGTGAAAAAGGGAAAACACCAAATTTCAGAACAAAAGAAAGTTTGCTGATAGGAGACAACAACAACTTAAGCTTAAATTCGATAGCAATCTGGAATTTCCTGAACAATATTTATCAGTTTTAAATGATTATGACGAGAAAAGGTATGCTTGAAGGTTGACTCCGAACGAAGCAATAGAAACGACCGACCGTACATTTATGGCACCTTCCACATCATGGTGTCATCAATCCAAATAAAGCCAAGGGTAAGAGTAGTTTATGATGCCGCTGCTGAATATGAAGGAATACCCGGAATAAGAAGTTGTTGCAGGGTCCACAATTAAACAACTCACTTATTGGCGTGCTGTTGCCTCTGATTTGTGCTTATGTCTACATCTAAGAAGGTACTATCGAAAATTCCCACTAAAGAGAGAACTGTCAAGAACCTATATTTGGACAATCTTCCCATAGCGAGAGCTCATTGCATCCGGTGGGAATTGAGAACTAAAGCAGTTTTTATCCCAAGAGGTTTGATGACAATACACGTTGCGACTGCTTGTCAACTGTCCCTAAATTGGATTGATTGCACCTGTTGTTCTCCCAGCAAAGCTCATTTTACAGAAAACCTGGCAAAAATAGTTGACTCTTACAGAAGTTGAGTCCATTCTTAACTCAAAACCACCATGCCCACTATCTGATGATGTTAATGACTGCAAACCTTTAACTTCGATTATGAATCAATTTTGAAAACGATTCGATGATAAGTGGAATATATTCTGGCACTGAAGGAACGCCGAAAATGGAGTGTTCAGGCCTATTCGGAATGCCCAAATCGGAGCCTTTTTACATCTTGTTGATCACTACATGCCCAGGGGCAGTTGGCGTTTTGCCCGGATTATAAAACATGCCCAAAGAAAGATGGTTTAGTGAAAACAGCTGTTATAAAGACCAAATATCCCGACTTTATCTAACCTATTCAGAAACTGTGCTTACTTGAAGAAGCACATTCTTTACAGAAAGATTTACCTGATGACCGTCATTGATCTGTATTGCACACTTGTGTGAAATTTCCGTTGCAGCTGAATCCAGAACGTGAAAACATTTTTTAGAGTATGTTTCGTTGCGCTCTAGGTGTTTAAAAATATGTGAGGTTCTATCCGATCTAAGAAGCTCGTTAACGCGCGTAGCAAAGTGCCGGACTGTTTCACCGACATAAGTGGCTGTACAGCCTGCACACGAGAATTTATAAACTACCCGTGCACGTAAATCACTAGGGATAGGGTCTGCCTACTTTAAATGAATTAAAAACCAGCTTAATGTTTATATTACTACAATTGCGTTTAGCTAAAAGGGCTAATCGCTTTTGAGTAAATAACGAATAGTCACCATTAAACGGCAATTTGAAATAAAAGGTATTTGCCTGATCATGATTAGGGTTTCTAACTTTTTACTGATTGTTCAATTATTGATCTTGTCAATTACATGACCGGGATACATATTCTTTTTAAGAATAGTAATCAGATGTTAAATATCTTTATGAAAGCCCGGCCATGTGTTGTTAATTTTGTAAGTACGGTCCACTAGAGTTTTAATTAAACCTGTCTTATAAGAGAACTGTAAAGCTGAAAAAATTTCTGAGAAGAGCTGTAAAGCTTGTTTTTCGATACACTAGTTACGACTTGATCTTGGCTGATGTCAATAAGGATGTCTAAAAAAGGTAGTTTCTTCACCACTTCTTTTTCCATAGTAAACTTAATATTAGGGTGTTGAGAATTAATGTATTCAAAAAAGGCCATTGCCTGGGTTTCAGAGTTAAAGACACAAAAGTAGTTATCTACGTATCTGCGATAGAACAGTAACTGCGAGTTATCAAAATTACTTAATACCCACAACTTCTCATGGTGTACCATAAATAAATTGGCAAGGAGAGGAGCAAGAGGGGAACCCATGGCAACATGCCATTCACTTGGTCGTAGAAACACCCTTTGAAAAGAAAGTGTGTACGCGAAGTGGCAAAAAGGAACAGTTGTTTCAATTCCGAATTCTTAAGTTTGATACTGGGGTTGCCACTCTGTATAATATACTCGAATGCTAGATCTTTGCTCTCATCAAGTGGAATATTAGTGAACAAGCTTTCTACGTCAAAAGATACTAAAAACCTGCCAGCGGGCGACAGTTCTTTAATTTCATTAACAAATCTAAACGAGTCCTGGGTACTGAGTTCAGATGGATTATGTGGAACCAGTACTCTTCCCGTGTGTTTAGCCAAAGTGTATCGAGGACATAATAGGTCTAAACGGAGGAATGCCATTGGATGGGCGGGGCTTGTGCATTTTAGGTAAATTATAAATTCTGGTAGGTTGTGAGTCTTTGGGGTAAATTTCTTTGTAGATGTTGTTATCAAGACGACCAAGTTTATGTAATTTTCCATGATACCGCTGTAATATTGGCCCTCTCTCAATAAAGTTGGATCTTCCTTGAGAGGAGAATATTTTGAGCGATAAGATATCGGATCCAACATACCGCTTATCATAGTCATCTCGATCAAGGATAACCATCCCATTCCCTTTATCAGGTTTTAAGATGACAATATTGTTGTTAATCTTGAACTCTTTCAAAACCTTGTACCGTCTTAGATCTTTTTTGGACAGTCGATATGATGCCATATAGGAATGAGCTAAACGTGAGAGATCTGAAGCAAGTTTTCCGAGTATCTTGTAGTCTTTAATATTTCTTGGCATAGTGTAGTTCATGCGCTTAAAGCAAGAGAAGACATCTGTCGTACTTATACTTGGGGGACAGATGGAATGCGAGAGACCAAACTTAAGAATGTCCAGTTGTTCAGGTGTAAGAGTTTACCAAGACAGATTGGTAACAGTTTCATGACAGGTGAATGGGAGAGCCATATTGCGAGTTCAATTTTGTAGCTTCTATTGATGATTGGTAATATCTTATGCACAGTCTTTTCAGCATTATGAAACAAAGTTAAAAGTACCCTCAATTCGAGACAATAACTTTTTGTTCTCAAACTGTAATTTCTTTAGCTTCTTAGATCGTTTCCTGATTGCATTCCTGAAAAGTTGCTTGCGAATAAGTTGATGAAGTTGATGAATTTGGGAAACACACCAAACGATTGGCAGTTCTGGAGAAATTTGACATGGAGGCAGCTTGGCGCAGTGGTCAGAGCTGGGGCTTTGAATGCGGAAGACCTGGGTTCGATTCCCCGACTCAGACCACTGAATGAATTTGTCCTCGGTGATGCCAGGGACAAATTTACCACGCTTTGTAAATAGCCAACTGGTTTGCCTCCTACCAGTTGGAATTCTTAATTGGAAAAGAGGGAGGTTTTTAACATGACACTGAAAAGCTCCTTAATTTGGGGAGTGTGAAAGTGTCTAATTTTTATTTTTTTTTGTATTTTTACATCCAACTCCGACTTACGAGCCTTGAGTGACACTTATGTCACGGTACTTTTGTGCTAAGTCGTATAATGTAATATACGTAATGTTAACTATGTTTTTACACTGGATCCATTAGTCAAACTTCAGAGCAAAGCCGTTTGTATTACTAACAATGTTCCTTTATATGATCACTCCTCACTACGTAAACTTTTAAACTGTCTGATATTGTAAAACTACATACATGTTTACTGTTCTATGTCTTATGTATAATAATAGCAAGACTACTTAATATAATTTATCCATGGAGACTCATGCAGCAACATCGTTATCTCACTCGAAGTGCAACCAATGGAGAATTATCTATAGTATAGCTATAGAACATTACAGAACAATTTAAATAAAAATGTCCTACCGTAAATGCATAGTAAATATTTTGGGAATAGTATCTCATTATAAATCTATGGCGTTCAAAATCACCCAAAAATGTCTTCAAAAAGTATCTTCAGCGTTTCTTTCTCGCACAGTATTGGTATTTTCTGTTGAGACATTATCGTGATAGTTTCTTTTCATCCTTCCGTGAAATAAAAGTTGCCCGATTCTTTTTACTCTCCACTGGTTTTACTTTTTAAGTTATTTATTCATTTCTTTTAAATATAACTCAACTATAGCTATGTAATAACCTATGAAAAGAAGTAAATTATATGAAATGAAAAAAAAATAAAAATAAAATAAGTCACTAGGTAGTAAAGCAAAGTAGTAACATAAAGCAAAAGTTTCAGTTACATGCATATTGTAGGCTTTGTGATAAGATTTCAGTTGTGTAAGTTTATTTAACTGTAATCTTATTAAATACTAAATATTATTTAGACTATAGAGACTATAGTCTATACAAAAGAAGGTGAGAAAATAGCAGCTATTAGCTTAGGAGGAAATCTGTGTATTTTTTTCGAAATACTTTAATAGACATGCAGATGGTCTTAAATGGTGCTTATTTTACACCAAACTGCTGGTATTAATTGCAGTTAACGCGTGGGAAGAAAAAAAATTTTTGATTTTGAACGTGTTTCATATTACGAATGGTGCTAATATCACAAAACTAAGTTTTAAAAATCTCAGGTAATTTAGTATTGTGCATGCTTGTAAGCCAATTGTGATAAGTTTAGGCACTATTTTAAACTTAATATATCGAGCTACATTGAAATAAAGGACTATTTGGAGTCCTATAGTCTGAAAATGCAATCGATGGTAGTGTTCTAATCTGTAAAGGCGTGTTCTCACAAAAGACGCAAACGCAAGCAAAGACGAAGACACAGAAGCAATAAAACAATAGTGAATGGAAAATTTCTTTTTTTCTTGCACATACCTTGCGCCTACGTTTGCTCTTGATTCACAAATTTCAAGTGTAAATGGCAATGACGTAAACGCAGACACAGACGACTGCGTCGCTGTGTGATTGTCTTTGCTCTTGCGTATGCGCTTCCGTTTGCGTCTCTAGTGTAAACACGCCTTTATAGATGGACGGGAAAAAGTTTCGTCTTATATAGTATGTAGCTAAAACTGTAATGAAGATTTTTCAAAACATTTAAACTTAGGTAGTGCCAGGTTGTATAATATTTCTATATTATCGACTTTGAAACTTTACGAGTAATTGAATCAATGTGAAAACTCCAAGTTAAATTCTCGTCTAACACTAAGCCCAAAAATTTTGTGTGTAACGATCTATCGATTTTACTTCGGGCCTAATATCAAAGAGAACTCTTGCTCAAGTCTAGCAAAAATATTATTTGAGAGTCTCTTTCTGGTGCCAAAAAGAATAAATTCGTTTTTGGATAGATTTTCACAGCACAAAAAATAATGACCTTCGGTGATTTGATTCCGGCATTAGCAAAAGAAAGAGGCTCCAAAATCTAGCCTTAACCCTAAGTTCAGCAACAGCAGAATGTAAACAACAATTAGAACAAGTAAAAGTTTATCAAAGCAATCAAATATACTTTCTATACTACAAGTTTACAGCTAATATTTAATAAACCACCGCCGCCTTTGGCTCGGGAATCACTGCACAAACTTACCTCCGGTTCTCCCAACACACCCGTAGATTATTATCCCGGTAAACCCATAAAAAAGTATGTTTTATTCTTTAAATATGATTAGAAATGAAAAAAATCAGGTGTTTCGAATTAAAGCAGTTTGTTGGTGTTCAGAGGAGCATACGTGATCAGAGCATCAGAGCGCAGGTTTGTCACGTTCTTCCATTTACTAAGGTTTGGTGAGTAAGGAACATCTGGAGAAACTTCTATTCCGGTGTCAAAAACAAAATTGTTAAGCTTGATAAAGACCTTGTTATCCACAACAACGCCTGAGAAAGGAGAAGGAAGTGGGTGATTCTGTGTTACTTGTGACCAGTGGTTGCTCTCCTTGCAATAAGCTTCAACAGTAGAAACCGGATGTCCCATTGAATTTATTCCTCCTGCAATTACAAGTTTACCTTTGCAGCTGAAGCCATAACACGATATGCGATAACACAGATCTTTTGCTTTCTTTATCCACCTATTTTTTGACTCGTCAAACATGTATCTCTGTGATTGGGCAACTGCATAAATGCATCCATCCACAGCCGCACAAGTCCAACTACTTTTCCCAATCGTGGCACATTTTTGCCAAGTTTTCTCTGCGAAGCTGTACCTTTCTGCTATTTTGTACCCAAAGGCATAAAGATATTCCCCTAGAATAAACAGTTCAAAATGCAAATCAAATCCTAGAGAGCTACTTATCATCTTAGGCAGTTCATCCCAAGAGTTGCTGTCGATACTGTAGCGATACACTTTAATCTGAAAGCTTCCCACGTAGACAAAATTCTCATAAGTAACCACAGAGCAGCATTTATCAGTTATCGGTATATTTTGTCCAAACTCCAGCCAAATCTTGTTTGCCACATCATAATACTTCAAAGGCATGCCAGGTTCAATAGCTATTAACACCTTCAAACAACAAAATAAAAAAATATAATATATACTCAATTAAGGAATAAAATTTACTCATCGTTTATTCCAGAAAACTTAATACATCAATACAAAATTATACATATATTTTAAATGGGACTGAGATATATTGGACGCTGTGATTGGTCAAATTAAGATTCCGTTTTAGTTAAGATGCAATGAAAAAAAATACGGTTTTAAAGACTGCATGTGACAACTGTATCAGTAGAACAAGCATTGTAACAATGGGTAACGTAAAAATATTTATTAAAAGGTCATATTTTCAGCACAATAAAACAAAATACAACAGCAGATATTATGTAAGAGTTCAAACACTGAAAGCTAGTATGCGAGATGTTTATCACCGTAAAAAATCTATGAAAAAGTAGCATTATGTATTTTTTCTAATGCTTGCAACTTACCATTGGATATTTTCATTCCATACTTAGTAGCTTTTTTTGTCTTCTCGGGTATTGAACTAACTAGCGGTTCTTGTAAAAAGTCATTTGACACTTCCACAAAACGCGAATGAGCCGCCATTGTTTTCGCAAACTTGTCACCTAGCCTGAGGTTAGGAAGCCAATCAGATTGTAGTATTGTAATAGCGCTTATGTTGGAAAATACTAGCAGGTGTAGGTGGCCCCATAGGTAGCTATATAGTATCAGGGAGATGTACAAAAAAAAAAAAGAATTAAATATGGCGTCCCTTACTTGACTGGACGTTTCGGAAAAGGAATTAAACGAACTTATTCAAAAAGCAATCCTGGAAAAAACTAACATATAGCGAGAAACTTTGGTTTTGAAAATAAAATAATATTAACGTGACGAATAATTGCAGTATCTCAACAGCGTTTGTTGTTTGAATAAATTCAATTATTGTTAATCAAAAACGTATCATTGTTTCTTTTTCAGAGATTGCTACTAATACAATCAGAACACTGCGTCTCAATTTATATTGCTTATCAATTATTAGCTAGTATAATTGTTGTTAAATATCAGAAAATTCGGTAAAATACGCCGTGAGCTTAAATGTGAATTCAATAGACCTTACAAAAAGCACGGTGGAACACGTGATTGGCATTAAAACTATTGATTAACGGTGATACAATCTAATAGCAAAATCCAAAACAGTTGAGTTTTCCAACTTTGGTTTTCTATTGTAAGAGCGTTTGCTCAATTTAGAATGTATTGTACGTATGAGTGTGACAAGCTTGCTAGCCTTACGTGCCAGTTACTGACGCTTTGTTTAATATTAAAAATATTTATAAAGCGTTTCAAAAATAAACTTTGCTGAAAGTTCAGTTGTGATTTCTGAAAATAGTTTATGCACCAAAAGGTTTCCGTCAAATGCTGGTAAAATATAAATATTTCAAAGTTTCACGTTTGTCCACTTGTTTCTTATTTTATCAGTATTAAGTAGCTTTTTAAGATCAAGAGCTAATTAATGGTTACATCATATAAATGGGAGAGGAAAGATGGGAACAAATATAAAGAGATATTTTACAAATACATCCTGTTCTTGGCTTTTAATAAAAAGAAGGAAACATTTGTACTCACAGATGAAAGAGCCCTTGGTTCTGTCTTGATTAATGAAAGTTCTGGTAGCAGTGTTGGCATGTGATTATAAAGAGAGGCTTCAAGCAAAAGTTTCCCGCACTCTTCATCTTCTTTCAGTTCTTCTCGTCTCAGCTCTGGTATCAGGACATTAATGTCTACCAGACCCAGTCTAACAGTTTTAAACAATTTGGCAGCGTGACTCAATCTCTCCTCCTTGTTGTGGAAGATCCATTTTACTACCGACCTGAATACAAAAGTCTCCGATGGCGCAGTCAAGTTGTTGCTTTGTAACAATCTCAACAGTTGCTCAACCGAAAAGAATTCAGGAAAATCCTCTGCTTCGCTGAGTTCTTTAAAGGCAGCAGCCATTCTGCTAATCACATCTTCTTGTAGTTCAAAAAAACTTTGTTTTTCTGCTATATTCAAAACCTGTTTTGAAAAATATTTAAAAAAATGAAAAAAGAGATAAGAGTAGAAAAAGGGATAAAAATGATAATGAAACTGAGAATGAAATGTAAACAAAAATACGAGGTATGAACCACACGGTAAAGGATGAAAATAATAAATAGAATGAGAAAGGGGAAAGAAAAAGAATTAGTTTGACACTGATAAAAGTGACACCCGCTAGTTAACAACTATCCTCCAAACCGGAGGTTAATAGTTGTGGATATATATCGAAACGTTAAGCGTTAGTTACCAAACCTAAAAGTACTATTAGTTGAATTAATGCTTTTCAAAAATTATAAAAAAAAAATGGCAAATTTTTCCGAATTTCACTGTTCTTAATTTCTGGTGATCTCAGCTTGGAATTGATTTTAGTTTGCTTATTAATTCTAGCAGCTCAAATTGAAAACAAAAAGACCTAATACAAACAAACAACGGATTGCAAAACTCGCATTTTATACAACATTTAAAATATATGAAACAATGTGAAACTTTATGACTTTAAATTAAGTAAAACATTTTCATAAATTTTTGGAGCATCAGTTAGAGATTGCTCTTAATTTTATTTACCAAATTGAGGGTCTTCGCTCGGATGGTTCGTTGGCAAATATAGAAACTCCAGGATGTTGGCAAGTTTGATTCCACTGAAAGTTCATTTTGAAACGGAGTTATTTTGTTTCAAAGTCATGTAAAAATCTAATTATAAATTAAACATCCTTTATTTTTTGCTCATCCTCATCTCCCTCATCTCAATAATTTTGCATAACGCTTGCTACGCACGTGACCACAGCCAGCCTAAATCAATCAGCTGTGACAAAATGGTATTCTGACATGGTAAGTGCAGGTAAAATGGCGAAGTTTGAATATGAATATGTTACAAATGGCAAGCAACACAAAATAGGACATTTTGTTAGGATATATATGCGCAACTGGAGAGAAAGAATATTTTCAGCAATATTTTCACATACATTTCCTCAGAAAACTTATGATTAAATTATATTCATTATTATTAATACTTAACGTTGAGACTTGAAACTATGGACACATTCGCACTACGCTGACAAAGTTTGTTTGACATGATCAAACCAAATTTCACAACAAACTTTGTCTTGACCAAACCTTTTGTTTGAAAATGCCATTCGCACTTGACAAATGAATAGTAAACAAACATCAATGAAGCGTATAAACTTTGGAGCGAAACCTTATTTTACTGGTGGAATTAACTGTTACACTCACACATTGAAGTGAAAACTGGCAACCACTTGTCATTTTTGACATTTGTATGGCACGCCAATTGTAGCAAAATTTAATCCATTGAAATATATATTCAATCCAATACTTTACACAATATTCTTTTAATTTAATCCTTGAAATATTGATTTAATTCAATCTTTTGAGTCAAAATATTCATTCAATACAATCTTGAAAATATTCATTCAATCCAATCGTAAAAACATTCATTCAACCAACCTTGAAAATATTCATTCAATCCAATCGTGAAAACATTCATTCGATCCAATGCTGAAAATATTCATTCAATCCAATCGTGAAAACATTCATTCAATCCAATGCTGAAAATATTTATTCAATCCAATCCAG
>JAOBRB020319504.1:0-10921 GCA_027575285.2 Zoanthus pulchellus | reverse complement strand
GCAGGAAAAGCTGCCTACGCGCCTGTAGAGCGGGAATTGAGGCAGCCTTAGTGTCAGGGTCGGGTTGGGTTGGGTTTATTCTTATTTAAAAACATTTTGCAATTTCAGCTATAACTTATCGACTCATTTAACAATCTCGTGATTCGATTACCGCGCGCAAGAAGTGTGGCTGTATGACAATATCAGTTTTACTTCTGGTAATAATTCCATGCCAACAGTACGCAAATCATTCCAATTATCAGACAGTTCCTGGAAAACTTGGAAATGTTTTTAGTTTTGCTTTTTTGGATTTTTGAAAATTTCCTTTAAATCTTCCCAAATTCGAAACCGCTCTACTTCACATCAACCACTATATAGGAATGCAGAAAATTGCAAGATTATATAATAAGAGGCATATCAACTATAAACGTCCATTACATCACGTGCACGTGAATACGTTTCACTGGGTTGACACTCGTTTTAATACACACCTCAAAAGAGCCTAATTTATATTCAAACTACGTGATAATGTAATATGAAATGAAATTTATTTATGATAAAAAAAATAATCTTTTAATGTTTTTTTGATGCCCAATCCTGTTCTGGGACAGTTTGAGACATAAATTAGACGTGCAGTCTATTTTCTAGTTGCCAACTTGTCTCTTCTGTCTTTGTGTCGGTAATTGCACTTCTTATCGCTTGGACGCTGTCTTCAAATTAGTAGACGTCCGGCAGTCCATATTTTTCTCTTATTTCCTTAAAACTTATCTATATTCAATTGAAAATGTTTAAAGTTTATTTAGATGCCCGAAGCACTTCCACACGAGCTAAAATTTCTAATATTAAGTTTTTATTTTACATTGGCCGTAAAACGTGAATCATCCAACAGCGACACCTGGAAAAACGTTTTTTAATACTTATTTAGATGCTTTTAAAAGTGCTTCAGGCAAGCCAACGTAAAACATAAAATTCAAAATTTTGATTCGTTTTGAGATATTTTCAATTGAGTATGAGTGAGGTTTAAGAAAATATATTTAGGAAAAAATAAATGCCGTTCGTTTGGTAAGTTGAAGATCGTGTCTGGCAAAAATGTTTTGAAATGTCAATTTATAAAATTCAAAATCTGGCTCATGTGGAAACACTTGAGGCATCTAAACAAACTCTAAGCATTTTGAGCTGAATATGGGTAGGTTTTAAGGAGAAATACTTGAAAACTGAATATGGACTGCCGGACGTCTAGTAACTTGAAGACCACGTCCGGCTGCCGGACGTCTAGTAACTTGAAGACCACGTCCGGCTGCCGGACGTCTAATCACTTGGTTCACTTGTACAGTTAGATCTCAGTCACCAGGTCCAGTGTACAACGCTAAATTGAAATCTTGTAACTGCTTTCTACAAGTTTTATAGCATTATAATACATTCAGTCTGATTTCAAAGTTTTGAAAATTCAAGGCCACCACAATATTCTACTACAAATAAGAACGCAGCACTCAGTTACTGAAAGACAGCTGTCAACTTTTAGATGCGTTGCATTTGAACCGGGGCAGAGAGCACAAAGCTTATGGTTTCGTGTTAAAACTGGCAGTTTTCAGCCTTAAATTATGGAATGGAGAATGGCATTAGAAAAGAAAATCCATACAAAGAACAAATGCATGCAAGCAAAGTGAGATAAACAAAATACATACATAGTGTGAAAAAATTACAGTGATAGACACCATAAAAAAAATATGCAATTGCAAGGAAAAAACATCCCCACCCCATCCCTTCACTTCTCTAATTGGTCCGTCCCTTACTATACTGATGAGTATTGTCGTAATGGAGAAATATTTAATTTACACAAAACGTAATATAATTTGAAAGTAGCTCTTAATTGTTTGAAAAGGTTTATTTTTGAATAAAAAAATAATATTTTTAAAAAACTATTTTTTGGCTACGAAATGTCGTACTTATTTACAAACAATGGAAAGGAAGAGTACAGCGTTTTTAAAAACCTATGCGCCTATGGGCGTTTATTCGGGCTACTTATTGTGACATGGAAAGGTTTATATTATATATCTTGGCATAAGGGACATACTGGTCATAATAGAAAGAATTAAGAGAAAAATATCATATGTAAGCCCTTGGCGGGATTCGAACCCCACATCTTCGGTTTACTAGTCCGACGTGCTAACCACTACACCACAAGGACCAGCCACGCTGGCAACGCAGCCGGACAATGTTATATAGATGGTAACTATAAGGGTTCCCAGGGCGACATTTTTCTCTATTGGTAAGTTGAACACCGTAATTTTTTAGTACGCATATCTGGTATTATATGTTGACAATCCCGCCAAGGGCTTACATATGATATTTTTCTCTTAATTCTTTCTATGTATATCTACACACCGAACGCATTCCAATTACATTATACTGGTCATAATAGTCCAGTCAATCTACGGTTAGACCCACCACTAATTCCAAAAGAAGGTTTTTTACGTAACGTGACATAGAAGATAGTCCTAAACAACATCCTAAAAGTCCGAAGAAATTCTACTTTTGGAAAGGCCTGAAAATCTTCGTTATGTAAACTCGGTCTCTGCTAAAACATGGAAACGAGGCTCAACCAGAGTGACCGATTTTAGTAAAATTTCAACGGATTATGAAATGGAGCTTTAAAATTCAGACCAGTTTGTATATTTTATGCGCAACGTCTATTATTTTCAATGAAATTTAGTGGATATGCAAACCTCAAATTTGAGTCCTTCTTGAGACAATGAATCAGGACCGAAATAGAAAGCCCGCGTATAGTTCTGGTTACAATAACTTTCTATTGTTCAAAGTATGAACAGGAGACACTGCGACGGAAGAATTAACGCAACCTGACTGTAAGGCTTACTTCATATGTCGAACATAATTCAGATGAATTCAATTCACATTATATATACACTTCGATTTAAAGTTGTCATAAAGTGTTCAATTCAGAGTACAAATTTAATGCGACCTGCTCAGGTAGACATCTGAAACGTGTTGCCCTAAACTAAAGCCCTTTTATCCGTTTACTACAGATAAAACGTCTTAAACAAATTTAATTCTTTGGATGTACGTCGCAGTATTGTCGAATTCTATAGAATAGACAGCTTCGAATTAAATTCCGTCGTTAATAAGCTAGACGTACGAACAGGGCCTAATAGAACACTCCAAGCCGTGCTTCTTACATGAACTTCGAGATGAAAAGTTGTGGTGAAGCTGATTGGCTAGTCATAATTGAAGAAAGCACGCCTGAAATATTACTTCTTGTCCAATCAATGCTAACTTCACGCCGCTTTTTTTCGTAGTGACTGCGGCAAAAACTTAAGGTATTTGTCCAAATCTGCGTTTCCTCTTGGAAAGAACATTCCTGGCGTCCTGACTGTTTGTTCGGTTTTTATCTTCTTGGTTTTGTTAGTGGCGAGGACCTCTTGCGATTCCTTTCAGTTTCTTTACCCATGATCTCAGTAAATATTAGTTGGTTGCCAATATGTTCTTGTAGATTTTCCTTTATATGGGTGTGCGATACCTGTACGCAAACAACTCTGAACTGCCAAGGTAGTCGTCTGTCTTGGATTGGAGATCAGTAGCTAACGTTTAGTTAAGAGTTACCCGTCGTTTTCCCTAGCGTTCAGCCTTACCTAACTTTTTTACCTAAACAAGCTTTCCTTTTTTTGTAGGAATTCTCTGCCTGTACAGTAGGCCTGCGGGACCTGCTTCAGTGTCCGAGAGTTAACGCTGCAGCTTTAATGATACACTTCGTCTTCAGGTCTTGCACATGACCTGGAAACAATAGTCTTGCACGTACGGACTCGGTCTATTATTTTTCTTCTGGGAACACAATTATAAAACACTGGATTTTTTTGTTTCCAGCGTTGTGACATTGTACGCGTCGCTCTGCTTTCTCTTATTATCCTTTACTTCCAAAACTACCTCTGTTTCATAGATAAAGCAGCCCCTTAGAAACCTGAAAGAACTTTCTGCACTTCGAAACAATAGTGGGGACATTTGAAGCTTGTGGGTGTGTCTCGAGACACACGTGTTATATTCTGAGTTTTGCAATACTCCGCAGCAGCATGTTTTGTGGAATCGCCTCGTAAAAGTGGCTTCCTCGGTTAATCTCATCGCACTCCACATCGTTTATCCTAAAAGGAAGGGTAAATGCATAACACATATAAAATTGTTCATTTGAAGATTATATCTTCTGTGACTGGTGCTAGGAGTTTAAAATTCAAATAATATTACCCTGTTGTTTTATAGACAGTGTATGTAAGCGATGAGAACCGGAAACCGATCAGTTTTAAAACAGCAAGCACTTTTATTTGGCTTTCAAACGAGTTGAAACTGTGACTATTAAAATCAAATTGACTAAGCACGTACACATTAAAAAATGTTTTTTGAGAATCTTTATTCACTTAGTATGTCAGGATGAAATAAAGTTTTTATGGCCAAGAAAAGTGAATTATTTGTGCTGAAAGCAGCAGATTTTACGGGTTATTATAGCAATAGCGTTTTGTTTCCATAAATTTCCACACACTGACATTTGCAAGAATAATTTTTACAGTAGGAAAGCTACGTGAAACTGATGAAAACAATCACAAAAATAGTGATAGGTACGTCTGCACTTGTTGATAGATAGTGGTTTTGCTACCTATGCTTTGGGGAATTCAGCTGCGATGGTGAGCAATTCGTAATATAATTCACACAGAATTTCAGCAAGAGTGTACCTTGTTTATTTGAGGATTCCTGAATGGAACGGCTCTACTGCTAGTTGACAACTAGTTGTGACTGATCCAGTGTTACTCGGCTGATTGTGACTGATTGTACTGATCGTAACTAACTTTACTGTACTAATTTCTTACGCGGTATCTATATTCTGCTATCAGAAATATATGCACGGTCTTTTGTTCTTTAATAAAGCTACACTCTTTTTTATAAGAACATGAGGCTGAAAATCGCCAAAAATTTAAGAACATGTTAAAAACATGCTGAGGCTGAGAAAAGATGAAGAACATTCATTTATGATAAAATAATTCATGCAATGTTATTGAAAAAAAAATTACTTGGCCGCTTCTTAACTAAAGTTTGCAGATAACTTATGCCATGCAGGTTTTTCGTCTACCAAACTGCAATTCTCAGGAATAGTTCTTAAGACAAACTGGCAAGAAAGTCAGTACAAAGTACATGTACAAATCAATGTAAACAGAAAAGTACCACGTGATAATGAATATTTTCATTCATCCAGTTGACTCTATAAGTAAAAAAAAAAATAATAAATCTCTAACTGAAACTGAGACTGAGACGATCGTCTCAGAAAAGTACCACTTTCGGTACATCAATACATGTATTACTATATTGACTAAAATTAGTAAAGTTATTCTAAGAACGTGTTTAAAAGAACATTTGAGACTGATAGACTTGTACATGTACTTTGTACTGTATCGAGTCGTTGCATGGTACGAAAAAAAACGTGATGTTGATGAACTGCAATTTGGTAAATGAAAAACCTGTGATCAATGTAATTTAATTGTTATCTCCAAACTTTAGTCAAGAAGCCTAAGCTTACTTTTCAATAACACTGAATGAATTATTTCATAATAAATAAATGTTCTTCATCTTTTCTCAGCCACAGCATGTTCTTAACATGTTCTTAAATTTTTGGCGATTTTCAGCCTCATGCCCTTATAAAAAAGGTTTTTATTTATATTGTCTGAAATCAGAAAAGATATTTTAAGAACATGTTTAAGAACATTTAAGGCTGATATACCTAAAATATTTAAGAACGTTCAGCCTTAGTCAAAAAATTCGACGTTCTTTTTATATAAAAAGAGTGTATCTTATTCCTGAAACATGACCGGCTGAATTCCCGTTTTACTCGTGAACTAAAAGTTCTATTGATATACTGGATATCGTGCTCAAAAACTTTGGACAACGCGAGCGTTTTTGTGAAAAACCATTTATGAAGTTTTTTCAGGAGTTTCGACAAATCCTGAATTAAAAATCTACTTTAATTAGTGTTCAGTTGACGTGGTATTTTTAACGGACTTCGTACTGAAAGATTTTCTATGTGTAGCCTCATTTCCATAACCCAATTTTTTGCACGCCAACTGTTTGACATAAAGATTCCTGATCTTCGACACCTTCCGAAAAGTGGATTTCTTAGTACTTTTGATATGTTATAGGGAAGTCCTTTCTGGACCTAAAACCGTTGAAAAGCTTCCTATTGCAATTAGTGGTAGGTTCCCCACTAATTTTTCATAAATCAACTGGACTATTAGAGAATTGAAAATTGGGCTTCCTAAAAACGTTGTAAATTACGTTTATCATAAATTTGAACCTCTTAGGTTTCATATTTTGAAATGCAATATGGATTATCTGAATCACGTAGGTCCTTTTAAGGTATACGGGAACTAGTTCTAATATGTCTGTGTACCTTACGGGCTGGTAAATAGTTATAAATTGTAAACCAGTGTGATTTTAAATGTTCACAAAATGCAAAACTGGATAATGAAAAGATTCTTTTACTTTTGATAGTTAGTATTCATTCTTATTTTTTATAGGATCCAGTAATTTTTTTCGAGGCTTATTGTTCTTAATTTTTTGATGATTTCTCCCTCAAATTGTTTTTAATTTTGTTTCTAATTCTTGCAGCTAAAATTGAAGTAAAAACGTAATAGAAGCAACCAAAGCATTGTAAAACGATATTTTATATGCACAGCTTCAGTGTGCAGTAATAGGAAACGAAATAATACATTTTACATCTCCTAAAAGGCTATAATAAACAGGGGCGGATACAGGATATTGAGAAAGAGGGGGCCGGTCATTTAAAATGGCTTAGAAGCTCGAAGGCGGGAGTATCTATTGGGTGTGGGGTATTCCGCCCAAAACGTTTTGAGATTGAGACCGTCAGAGATGCGATTTTCAGCATTTTGAGTGATCTTGACAAGGACCTTTTCTTACAGTTTTTTGAATTTTTTAAACAAAAATGTTCTTTGAATACGATGTATGGATAAAATCAACTTTTTTAATCATTCAAGGGATTTATAAAACTCATTCTACGCTGATTAAGACTGGCGAAAATGTTTATAATCGCAGAGTAGTCCAATGCTATATCCTTATGTATAAATAAAGCAGTGCATTTAATCTGTCCTCTGCCATTGTACTGCCGTGCGATAGACATTCTTCACGAAACGCAGTGAGGAGTTGTTACGTTCCACTGTAGCACTTGTTACTGGTGTTATTGAAATTTGATACTCTTCAAGCTTTAGCCAATGTATACGTCAATATTTAATACTGTATGTATTTCATAACTTCACATGAATAAACGCATGTTAAATGTAGAAATTCTTACATTTTGTCTTGCTCAGCAAATAAAACGCTGAAAACCTGAATAAAAAACTTGAAATTTCATGTAGAGACCATAATGGAGAGTAGACCATTAACCACAATGGGGACCAAAGCGAAGAAGGAATTGATTAACTGAGTAACCGCGCAAGCATGTGCAAAACTCGTGCGCGACTCGTGCGCAGTCTTCCGCGCAATTAAATCGTATGGTTTTATTCATATTTTAGAATTTTAGAATTTAAAACCTGATTTTTTTTAGTTAAAAAATAATTAAATTTTTTTTATTTAACGAAAGAGGGGGGAGGCCGCGGCCCTTACGGCCCACCCCCTCTAAATCCGCCCCTGATAAAATTTTTTAAAGTATTGATTTTGTCAGTTCATGCTAAGTGTTGCCTCTGCATCCCGATATTTAGGAAAGCTAGTGCTTCTGATACTGATATTCAACGGTCGACCAAAACAAAGTTCTAATAGCTTTTTCTAATCTTTTCCGATTGGCTTCCTATTCTCACGCATTCTTATCATCACAGTATACTTGAAACCAAATACAGAAGGAGATAAGAGATGAGTAGTTTGTTTATTCCAAAAGAGTTGTAGGAGTGCAAAATTACAGATAGATGCTACTGCATTAAAAGAAAAGGGTTTTATAATATTTTCCTACTTGAATTTCTGTTTGAAATTAAAGTACATCAACTATAAGTCTAATCCCTTCATTCTTGACTTGAAGATGAGAGAATGGTAAATTTTTTGACGGGCTTAAAAATACCGCTAATGAAATAAACAATGCATACACTTAAAATTTTCTTTTCGTCTCAGACTTATAGATGAACTTCTTTAAGAAGAGTATCAAATTGTAAGCGAGGCGGTTTAACTGAAGTTTACAGTATGACAAAGTTGGATAAGATAGGAACTGTGGGAGTGAAAAAAATTTAGATAGTGATGTGTTAAATATGTAGAACTACTGTTTACGACTGAGTACATACTTCGGGCTAAAAAAAACAGATACTGCTCGTCGGGAATTGTAAAAATTTTCGAAAAATGCCCAAATTTTTGACCCTAAAAATACCGTTTCATAAAAACATATTTAGTGTTTTTTTTCCCCATTAGTCCAAATCCCTAAACAAGAACAAACTGCTGACTTTGGTACCTAAAAATACGACGACCGTTATAAGAAGTACCCCCTCGGAAACTGGTAATTCGATTATGAAAAAACTCGCGGTGGTGTGAGGAAATTTTAAATGGGAAGCCTAAGAAGACTTCAACATCATTACAAGAACGTGTGTTATATTTATTGTTATTTATTTATTTATTAACCAATAAATTCATTGCTCAGATACTGTTAATTAGAACTGCTACAAGTGCTTTGCATTTGAAAGATGAACAATGACAGAAGTAGTTTATGAACTCATGGTGGCACACTCTAGACCGGTCTTACGTGTTACTTCTTTTTTAATACAGCCACTACATCACCCCTACAAACCTAGAAAGATTGTAGGTTTTTAGAGAAATTTCATTGCCGGCTAAAACAAAGTTTTTTGCCTAGTTAGCTCTTGACTTTGCCGGCATAGTGATTGTATGTAGATGTAAGTAAGGCGCAAAATATAGTAAACACACCGTGGAAGGTAAAAAAAACGTCTCGGCGTCTGGGTCAATTCAGAAAATTCGCTGCGTTCTGGGGAGGCTGAAAATCCGCTTTTTAAAAAAAAACAAGGGAAAAGTTTCCTCTGGGTTGGGTTTCATATCACGATTTATAAATGATAATGAGCCTAAAATATTGTTTTGGATTCGGCATTATCTCTTTCTTGCTCTTGTACTAATAAATCTTTTATTTCTTAGATGTTTTGATATAATTTAATTCCTGTTTTTATTTTCTGAGTTTTTCATTGATAACTTTCCATAGGTTCTCAGCAAGGGAACAATTTCCAATCTTTGATAAAAACTTATCGGTTTCTCTCAACTTCAAGGTGGAATGGCGATATTTGTCAACACAGTTAGCAAAACAAACAAAAATAACTAGGAGATCTAATTTGAGCGATGGTATGGACTATCGCACCAGGCCTTTTGGTTGCGCGAGGAAAGTCATTCGCGACTGCTGATTGGTCGGTCCTACGTTGTTCTCGATCCCATCAATACGATGAATTTCGCAAGCGTCCTTCTTTTTACGAATATATATCATGGCGTGCAGTAGTTTGAGTCTGCGATATCTGGTTAAAACATGTCGAACTCTATCAAGAAAAAAGGTATTTCGCTTTCTCGCCCTACCATTTGTTTAAATAACTTAACCTTATGTTTTCTGACGGTTTTTTATCTCGTTTGTAGACTTGTGGGAACTCCCGTTCAATTGCTACGTGTCGCGTTATTTTCCAGAAGACTGGGGTGTGTATGCTACTTTGCATTTAAAAACATTTGAATGAGTATTTTGCATACTCGATTTTTACGATTTAAAATCTCTCGCTGCTTTATCTTTCAGATTTTCAGCGACCAGGAAGTACAGGTAAGTTTGTTAAAATTCGTCACCTTGTGAAGTAAACTCAATGTCACGGTTTATTTTTTCGACGTGACGGTTCAATTTTAGGGAAATCTCGTATCATTCTATTTATCTTTTTGTTTCACGAACTTGTTGGAGTATTAATATAGTAATCGTAATTGTGGTTATTGAGATGTATGGCTTTGAAATTACTGTACAGAGGGACTTTCCAAGTTATTTCTACAAATTTCTGTGGACAGGTCCTGTGAGATTGTTTTTATGCAGACCCCTCTCAAATTCTTATTCTTCTAGTTTACATCATTCTTTGATTTTGTTGTGCACCAGTCATTTGAAATCTGCACCTCACCACCTGAGAGATACCTAGGCACATAGTAGGGTTTTTACTCGTTTTTAAAATTAATGTGGGTAAAATTTCAGTATTGGGGCCCACTATTGTTCATTCATACAAACAAACTTTTACTAACTAAGCAGCTAAATCCTTTCTAGCCTAGTGGCCGATGGGGCCGGCATTTATCTCTGGTTTCTGTTATGTTAAGCGGATGAGAGTCTTAAACCTCCCCCTGGATGGGACACTAATCCATCGCAGTTTAGCTTCCAGCACAAGCTGGTACTCATTTACTTACCATAGGAGAATGGAAAGCTGAGTTGGTGTAGGCGGGAAAGGAGGTCATACAAATATTCCTGGGATCAAACTGGGGACCTTGTGGTTGGAAGGCAGAGATCTTACCAACTGCATCATACATGGCTGCCCTTTACCCAGACCCTATAATATACGTGAATGAACTTCATACATAGTAAGTAGGCCCCAATACGAAATTATTGCTAGACTGATTTGAGCTGTAAATTTGGGATTAATTATCAAGGTTCTTCCTTTAAAAATCAAAGCATTCATTTATAAAACTGCAATCTTATATTGAGAGAAGTAATCACTTCAGTAATCTTAAATTGTTAACCCAGGGTTACATTTACCCACCTTTAACAGGGCTTTCAGTATATGTCTTGAAGTAAAACGTTTCCTCCAAAAAGTAGATGGCTATGAACAGAGATGAAGCAGATGTAACACACATCATCACATGAACATTTTATGGGAAAAACTTATAATTCACC
>JAOBRB020319394.1:0-10921 GCA_027575285.2 Zoanthus pulchellus | reverse complement strand
TTGAGCTCCTGAGCTGTTGTTATTTCCTGAGTTTATTGTAAATAAACTACGTTGTTGTTTTGGAATCCCGTTGTCTTTGAGTTGTGCACTCATGAATACTGCAACAGTTCAAAAACATTTAATTATTCATTTTTTTGAAGCAGTAAAAAGGCTGATCAAATCAGAAATCGCGAAAGAATATATTTAAGTAGAGAAATTCCTTTCCCGTCAAAATCAGCCAAATGTGGACCGGAAGTTTCGTAGGATTCATTAGTATGAAATGGGTCACCGCTGATATCTTGCAGGCTCACCCTCCCTCTACGCCCGGTGAAAATTGATTCCCAACAATATATCGCCATGGCGGTTGCAAGGAGCAAATTTCCAAATGTAGAAATACCAGAAGATATTACTTATCACGAACTTGTTCTAAGAAATTTTGACCTTTATGGGAACCGGAAAGCGATAGTAAGTGTTTATATTTTGAAATATTAATCGCCGTTTGCATAATTAATTTTAAAATACTGCTAGTATGACAAGGGTGCAATTTAAGTATGAGTGTTTTTGGTAAAATGTCCGTATTGAGTCCTACTATTGGTTATTCATACAAACTAAACTTTACCCAGATCCTATAATATACGCGGTGAACTATATGCATAAGTAAGTAGGCCCCAATGAAAGGGGAAATTATCCCCATAAATTCGAAGTGTTTGAATTATTTTATAAAGCTAATAACGGCGTTTTACCAAAATCTCAAGTTAGTCACTTAGTGTATTTTTATAAAGCGAAACAGTAAATATTCTATACATGGACAGGACGTAGTATCTATTCCAATTTTTAAGAGTAGACTAATGAAAGATTCGCTAGCACACCGTGGCTCTGTGTTGTGGAATTTAGTTAAGTACAATGAAAGTCTAATTGATTTAAGTTATAAAGCAATAAAAACTTTATTGACTGTAAAAGAATGTTTTGTCGATTTTACCTTTGAATGTTCAACTGCTTTAACTTTCCAGTTTAAGGAAAGAAATTACATGTATTTTTAAGGCATTATTTTTTTTGTAGAATTTAGTATTCAATTTAGATTCTAATATATATACTTTATTAGACAGTTTAGTTTGTAGTATGGCTGGATATTTTTTCCAGTTATTTTGACGAGCCCAAAGGGTGAGTCAAAATACACAGGACGAGTAAAAATTTAAGCCGTACTACATACTAAACTGTCTAATAATTGATTTATTAACCAATCTTTTATTCGTGAAAAATAAAACTAAATACTGCCACACATGTGGAAAAACAAGTTTTCTGGAGTACGAATATCACTCAAAATGTGAAAAATGGCTAGATATTTGTACTCGCCCCAGACCCTCTCCTGGTGTTATTTGTACGGTTATTCGTGCAGTTGAATACCTAAAAATATTTATTTTAGATATTTACCGATGTGATAGAATTTTAGTTTGCACGATCCCACTAGCTATTTGCTTTAAACTGTTATCGTGTTGAAATAACGGCAATCTTTCTATCTATTTATCTAATAATCAAAGCTTCGTGTCAAGTTCCGGTTAGCCCAAAAGTAGAGCTTTTCCATTTGAGGCAAACAAATCGGCTTATAATGTATAGACGATGTTACACAGTGTTGCGAACATATGACATTTTAATATCTTCAAGTGGTAAAAATATTTCATGAGTGAATGGGGCAAACGAGTGAAATTTTTATTTCCACGAGAAGATGAACTTCATATATTTGTTCAAGCCAACGTGTAATTTTTCTTTTTGTTACATGTAAAATAGGCCACTTGTAGATTGAAACTACATCCGGGATACGAGTGACATATTTTCCATATCCTCTATAGTAAACTTATTGCTGACATCATTCCTTTGTTTTTCCCATCTTTTTCGTCTAATTTTCACTTGTATCAATGTAATAAAAAGAAAATTACATGTTGGCTTGAACATATGTATGAAGTCCATCTTCTCGTGAAAATAAAAATTTCACTTGTTTGCTACGCTCACTTGAGAAGTATTTTTACCACACAAAGATAAACTTCATATGTTTCTGTCACTGTGTTATATCCTCTGTTTACTACATAGATACAAGTGTTTCGAAAATAGAAAAAATAAATGAAAAAGAGAAAGGAATGATGTCAAGTTGGTCACCAATATCTTCACTAGTAAGGATATAGAAAATTTATCACTTGTATCCCGGATGTAGTTTTTATATATGAAATCTACGAGTGGAGAATTTTTCAGTAAAACATTTAGATCTATGTAATAAGTATAGGAAACTGTATGAACATGAGTGCATTTTGTGTTTTATGGGCATGAGTGATGTTTTGAAAGTTTTCAAAATTGTAAGATCCGTGGGTGAGTACAATTTGAGAACATTTAAAATATCACAACTGCCCATAAATCACAAAACGTACGAGCATCATCATCATCATCAATCTAGTTTTGATCTGGTTTTATCCCTGTAAAAGAGGTTTGTTGTGTTTATCTCACTCTGCCAACAATCTCTCCCACTCCCACTCTCCATCTTGCTCGATTCATCGCATCCTCCTTCTTCAAACCAACACTCCTACTCTCCTTCTCCACTTGTGATCTCCATGTTTTCCTTGGTCGTCCTCGCTTCCTCTTTCCCTTCACTTCAAACCCCAATGCCTTCCTCAAAACATGGCCATCATCCCTCCTTAACAAATGCCCGTACCACCTCACTCCATTTGCCTTTGCCATCTGAACCATGCACTATTTCCTTCAATCCCAACATGTCCATTAGGTCTTCTGTCCTACTCTCCACCAGTTTTGCACCACACATTGCTCTCACCATCGCTCTCTCGGTTCTTCTCAAAATTGCCATCTTATTCTCCCTCAAACACCATGTTGCACTCCCATATAACATTGCTGCTCTCTTACAACTTCAATAAATTATTCCTTTCATCTGCAGTGAGAACCTTTTTGAGTTCAGCAGCTCTCTACATTCCTTGAACTTCACCCAACCAATTCTCGCTCAGGTTCATACAATTTTATAGTTTATTATATTCTCAACAAAATTACTCAGACATGCTTGTAACTTAATAAACCTCTTCCATATTACAGTCCTTTTAAAAATGGAAATCCCGAGTCACCAATATTCTTGAAACTAAGAATATTTCTAAGAATATTTTTAGCCTAAAATCAGACATTTTCCATAGCAACTTCCGTATTACACTCTATAACCTTGGATTGCACTCTATAACCTATTTGATATACATTTGCCTTTGCCCAATCAGAAACAAGATACTTTGTTGAGTAAATAATGAATCATGTTACTGGAACTCTTGCTCAGTTGGTAAAACACATTATGATTGAAGAGTGGACATAAGTTTTGAAAATAGTTCTATTCTTTATTCTATTAAAAAGAATATAGTAGACATGCATAAAACTGTCCATCCCTTTCAGGGTTGGTAAATGAGTTGTATAATGTTTGGCCAGAGTTATTATCTGGGATTGATTAATGCTGGCTCCACAGGCCTCTGGCTTGTAAATAATTAACAATTAGACCTACCTAATGGGCTATTGAACCTGTGGCCCTTGAGGCTGAAGGGTCTAATTGTTTTAATTACCCAACTAGTCAGACAGAAAAGTAACAATAAAGCTAGCAAATGCAAGTTGAAGAAAGATTTATTTGGGAATAAAATAAAAGAAAGTGTGCGGATTTCGCTACTTGATGACTATTACTAATAGCTCTCTAGTAGCATAGCCAATTAAAATGCAGGATTTGCTTTAGTCCACTAGTTGGGTGATACTGATTTATTATAGTCACAGCTTAGAGGAGCCTTTATGATTGTGGCTCCATGGGCCTGCTGGCTTGTAAAGAGTTCAGTTTAGTCTCTTGTTGAAATGAAGTTCTCTCTATGCCAGGCTACTAGTCATGAAGAATATACACTCTATTTTAAATAGGGTCATGAACACTTAGTATATATAATTGTATTTAGGTTTTACACAACATTTCTTCCAGTTTTTGCTTCACAACGTCATAAAATTGCTACAAACATAATGGCTCCTCTAAGCGATGATGAGCATAACATTAAGAAGTTAAAGCCCTTCCTTTCCTGTGGTGCTACCATTAAATTAAAAGGCATTGAATGGGCCTTATTCCAGTAAAACATGAGAATACTGCAGCTTTTCAGATCTGAACTATGCAGCCTAAGTGTCAAAAACTTTGGCTTATATCACTTTTATTAAAGGTTGATTTCATACTTAAAGCTCAAAAACTTGTAAATAATTAACAATTAGATTAATGGGCTATAAAAAAAGTTTGTGAATTTTGTTACTTGATGACTAATACTAATAGTTCTCTAGTAGCATAGCCAATTAATATGCAGGATTTGCATTAATCCACTAGTTGGGTGATACTAATTTATTATAGTCACAGCTTAGAGGAGCCATTATGATTATGGCTCCATGGGCCTGCTGGCTTGTAAAGAGTTTAGTATATAGTCACTTGTTGAAATGAAGTTCTCTTGAGGCCAGGCTACTAATCATGAAGAATATATACTCTATTTTAAATAGGGTCATGATCACTGAGTATTTACTCAATATGTACTGTATTTAGGTTTTACACAGCATTTCTTCCAGTTTTTGCTTGACCACTTCATAAAACTGCTACAAACATAATGGCTCCTCTAAGCGGTGATGAGCATAACATTAAGAAATTAAAGCTCTTCCTTTCCTGTGGTGCCACCATTAAAAATAAAAGGCACTGAAGGGGCCCTGTTCCAGTAAAACACAAGAACATTGCAGCTTTTCGTGTAGTATTGATTTCCTGCAACCAGGTCTGAACTATGCAGCCTAAGTGTCAAAAACTTTCATTTGGCTTATATCACTTTTGTTAAAGGTTGATTTCATACTTAAAGCTCAAAAACTCCAATTACTCTCATACAACACTTGGACGTGGTTGGTGCAGTTGGTAAGATCTCTACTTTCCAACCACAAGGTCCCCTGTTCGATCCTAGCACTTTGCCGAGATTTGAATATTTGTGTGGTCCCTTCTTTTCCACCTAAGCCAACTCAGCTTTCCATCCTCCCGGGGTAGGTAAATGAGTAGCAGAGTCTGCTGGGAGCTAACCTGCGATGGATTAGTGTCCCATCCACTTAACACTACAGAAACCGGAGATAAGCACCGGCTCCATGGGCCACTAGGCTCATACAAGGATTTAGCAGTAGCATAGCTTTTGTGACAGTTCATGTTTTTTCACTTTACCAAGTTTTTATGACTTTCATTCTTAGCTTGTAAATAAGTCGGATAAAAGTGCTTCAATGAGCACAGAGTCAGGTCAGTGACCTTTTTTTAGAAATTATAGTTTGATAGTAGTGGTAATGTTTATAAAATGTTCTAAAATTTATGCACCAAAGTAAGATAAATAATGTGATCATGTTAGAATGAAAACCTGCTAATCATCAGGATTTATTTTCTTGTTTATTAGATGGATGGTGTTACTGGAAGATCTTACACCTTCAATCAAATCAAAAATCATGTGAGGAGCTTTGGGTCAGCCCTTGTCAGAAGAGGTTTCAGGAAAGGCGATGTTCTGTCCATATATCTCCCCAACATACCAGAATATCTTATTGTCTTCTATGGTGTTCTTTCAATTGGTGGTACTGTGACCACAGTGAACCCAACTAATACAGAACGAGAATTGTTGTATCAGCTAAAAGACAGTGGTGCTAAATACCTAGTCACCATTTCCAAACTTGCTGACAATGCAACGTCAGCTGCAGAGAAAGCAGAAGTGAACAAAGTTTTTGTATTTGGAAATGTTGAGAAATGCGAATCAGCTTGGGATTTGCTCAGAGATGATGGAAACAGTTTTCCAACACATATAAGAATCAATACCAAAGAAGATGTCTGTCTTCTTCCATATTCCAGTGGCACTACTGGTCTCCCGAAAGGGGTGATATTAACACATTACAATTTGGTCTCTTTTATTACTTTGAGAGAGTCTTTTGTGGATGCAGATAAAAAATATGATACAGGCAATGATTTAGAAGCTGGTCTGGGACTGTTACCATTTTATCATGCATATGGCATGCTGGTTTCACTTGGCCTTTGCATGATCCATGGAATTATGGTGATAGCTCTACCAAAGTTTGAACCAGAAATGTTTTTAAAGTACATCCAGGAGTACAAGGTTTGTGATGGAGTGTGGTGTACTTCAACTACCATCATCTGCCCAGTGTTCACTTTTAATTCTTTCCTCTCTCTAAATGTTTTTGGGGCTAGGCTGTTATCGTTTGGTTGAAATGTAATGATTTAGTTTTGATAATTTCAACATTGTTCTTGATGAAGTGAATATCAAACTATTTTATTTTCCCTACTCTCAGAGATAGAGAATCCACTCATTGAAAAGAGTGTTAGCATTTTTATTGTTTGTTTGAAGTTCTTTCTTTCTCTGAAGGTTAATCATGTTCAAGAAAAATACTGCGTGTGGATCGACATTCATGCAGTAGCAGACTACAATTAAAACATTTCTCTAAAACCAGCTCTGAACGTTTTTTCTATCATTATATTTTTTTATTTAGGTTTTCATTAAGTTAGAACAGCTTTTGATTATCTGCTTTTTAACTCTGCAAATTAAATCAAAATAACAATAAAACTCAGAAAAAAATCTCAGCCCAGAAGAATCGGAATTTATCCTTTCAAACCATTCCCTAAAGTCTATTGTTTGCAGGTCATTATGCAAGCCCTTAAATCGATTGCTAACAATGTAGAAGTTAAATCATTACGTGTGCGTACTTGTTTGAGACAGAGAAATTTGTTCATAACTCTATAAGAACATAATAAATCACCTCACTTTTTAAAGAATTCTTGTAGCTCAGTCATTATTAAAGCGTTCACCTGCTATTTGGAAGATCGTGCGTTTGAATCCTGTTATGGACTCAGATATTTTTCTAAGTTTTATTGGTTTGCAAAAAAGGTTGAAGTTAGAATTGGAATTTATCCCTTCAAATGATTCCCCGATGTCTATTGTAATTATTACACAAAAAATGAGATACTTGCTACAAAACGTTTCTTCAGAAAGTGGGTGTTGAACTATGAAGAATTCGTCCCTGACCTTTTAAACAGTAGTTTTAATTACTGCTACAAATGTGGTTAAGACAGTGAATTGAAACTTGTAGCCATCTTACATTTCCTTTTTTTCTATTGCTAATATTAGATCGCATCTCTTTCTCTGGTTCCTCCATTACTTGTCTTCCTTGCCAAGCATCCGATCGTTGAGAAATTTGACCTTTCCAGTGTAAACACGATCACATGTGGAGCAGCTCCCCTTGGTAAAGATGCCATAATGGCATTAAAGAGAAGACTTCCAAAGCTTGAGGCAATCACTCAAGGTAAATCAATAATTTGTATAAATAACAGACTACGCTGACATTCAAGGAAATTCAATACTGCTAAGAACCTTGCTTACTGTATTACAATTTAATTTCGTGCAGCTCAACTTGTCTATTAAACCTAAAGAACAGCAAGGTGGTTCGTTGTTTGTTGGGATTTTTTAAGCGCTTTAGAAAAGATACGTTGTCATACGTTTTGTTGTCTTTTTTCGTTTTTAGCCTATGGTTTAACAGAAGCTACACTTGCTTGTACTGCCACTCCTTTAAGTGATGTTAAACCTGGTTCCTCGGGAGTTTTGTTGCCAAACATGATGTGCAAGGTATAGTCGACAAACGTTTCCACAATAACAAATGGTACAAGGGAGGCAGCAGGGGTTGAATAGTAATGTGCTTTTACCAATTTCAGTATTATTAAAAAAAGTAAAGAGAAAAGAGGTAAACTGCTTTAGGGGATCGGTTAGTAATAATAATAATAATATTATTAATAATAATAATAATAATAATATAGACATTTATATTGCGCATGTTTCATATGTATATGTGCACAAGTGCATTACAAAAATAGAATAAATTAAATTAAAATATTACTTACTAGAGACTTTAAAAGCTAACTTTAAAAAGATAGGATTTAAGAGATTTAGGATTTTAGTTGATGGACAAAACGAATTTCAAATTGTCGGCTCAATTTTTAGGAATTGCATTGGTTTTATCGGAGCAATATATAACATTTCTTTTGGAATTGAATTTCATCCATTTGTTTACATAGTCAAAGGTTTTGGAATATATATGAATTCTAACATGTTAATCATTGTGTTTTAGACAAACTCGCTTCATTTGTACAGCGTCCATTCATGACTAAGCAAGATCACTTGTTGGATGATCATTGTTACTTCTAAAAACTGCTGTATAATTTGCTTATATAGATATTATAGATAGACAGACAATTTTGAAGGGAAAAGATAAAACTAGTAGTTACCAAAGGTTGCAGAAGAGTCACAAAATAAGCCTTTTCCTGTTCCGGATCCCACTTTCGCCAAAAACCATTTGTTCGGTGACCCAAAAGGAAATTACTTCTCTTAAGGTGATATTGGTCAGGAAGATGATGATGTTGATAATGAGAAAGATGATGTTGATAATGATAAGGTTAATAATAATAATAATAATAATGATAATAATAATAATAATAGTAATAATGATAATGATAATAATCGGGACTTGAAGAGAGAAATTAGAAGATTGTGGGGAATGAGAAAAGTTCAAGTAGTGCCGGTAGTGATAGGAGCCCTTGGGAGTGTAACGCAAGAATTTGATAAGTGGATTGAAAAGCTTGGCATTCCATGCAATGTTGCTGTTATGCAAAAAACTGCCTTGTTAGGAACAGCAAGGATACTAAGAAAAGTTTTAGAAATGTAAAATAAGGAAGAAGGTCCTCTTGTTAGCCCTAGGTCATTTGTTATGATTCCCCTAACGGAGTATTTACGGTAATAAGATCAACCAGAGCATAAGCTGAAATGAACATAATAATGATAATTATAATGGTAGTAATAATAATACTCAATGGCAATCTGAGACCTTTCTTATTACAGACATACACACACAAAATTAAAAACACACAGAAGTCTCCGAATGTCTGTGGGTAACGTTGTTGTTAGAGAAAAATCGAACGTCTATTTGCAGACGTTATAGCAAATCTATTATTTTGATGAGAATGTTGGTGTTAGCTTGGAATCAAACACGAGCCTCTGCACAATAGACTGGCACCCTACTAGGGTAACCAGTCGGCAGTCTGATGATAATGATACAGATGTTGATGATGCGGATGTTAATGATAATACGGATGTTTATGATGATATGGATGATGATGGTATGGATGTTGGTGATGATAAGGATGTTGATGATTAGGCCTTTGAAGATGATAGGGGTGTTGTTGATGATGATGAGGATGATGCTACGGATGTTAATTATGATAAAGATGTTGATGATGATAAGGGAGTTGATGATGATGATATGGATGTTGAGGATGATACTGATGTTGATGATATGGATGATAATTATGATACGGATGTTGATGATAAGGATGTTGATAATACGGATGTTTATGATGATGTGGATAATGATGATACGGATGTTGATGATGATACAGATGTTTATGGTGATAAGAATGATATGGATGTTGATGATAATACGGAAGTACTGTTGTTGATGATAAGGATGTTTATTATGATAAGGATGATGATATGGATGTTGATGATGATACGGATATTGATGATGATAAAGTTGTTGATGATGATATATACGAACATTAATGATGAAACGGATAATGAAGATGATGATGCTGGTAATGATTATAATTAGCGGTAGTAAGCTAGAATGATAATATTATGACAAAAGTTGATTACCGTTAAGAGCATAGATAGCAATACTATAGAAAGTCAATACGATTATGGATGAGCTTTGAGGAACGGGTTTTCAGACCACAGGAAGCAAACTAAAAATGTTATTAATGTTTTCAGATCGTTGATATGAAAACAGGAGAAATTCTCGGGGATAATCAAGACGGGGAAATATTAGTAAAGGGACCAACAATTATGAAAGGTAGGCTGTCGAGTATTGATACTGTAATAAACATTGCGATATAATTGATTGATATTTAAGGGTAAGTTACTAGAAGTGAAAATGAGTGGTTTGTTTACAAATATACCCACAAGCTGACGATAAAATGAGCGAGAAATGTAAATCATGGACGACGCGATAGCCGAGTTCATTATAAGAAATTTCGAGTTCATTTTATCGCCAGATCGAGAACTAAAAGAACTAAAAGTAACTGGGTATGTTTAGACAAGCAAAAGTAATGTGGATGGAAATTTGCACTTGTTTAAATATCGTATGTAAACTCCAATCGAAATTGCACTCTGTCCAGAAGAAGAAAATTGTTTTGAAATACGAGTAAATAATTTCAGTCAAACACAAAATGGTGAGAACGAAAAGAGCTTTTTTGAGGTGCAAATGCGAAGCACACTTCGTTGCCTCTCTGTTTTTAGTAAAGTGTCCTCAAAAACAGTAAATCTCTTTTACGAAATTCGCACATTCAGCGCCGTGCATTGGATTAGAAGTGCTCAGTGCATTAAAATATTTCCTCTCTCAGTTAAATTTGCTGCATTTTAAATTATATTATAAAAGAGAAGAAAAAACAGAGCGATCTATCCCGAAAAAAGTCAAGTTTAAATAGCGTTGAATCTGAAAAGCTTTAGCCTAGCGGTCGGTCACTCGGGTTTCCCTGCTCAAGATAAAAATAGTTTGAGAATAGTCTAAATTTTAGAATTGTTGACAGAACGAGTGATAACCTTTCAGGATCTGCACTTTCATTGGCTTAGCGAGTAAATACTTACCATTATTACTTTTGCACGTTTGAACACTCTGACTAAACCTTTTAATAAGTAACCTGTGCTCACTGCATTGCAAGGCGAACCTCAAGCAAGAGTGGAGTTTGAACAAATACATTTTTTTAAATCAAGTAAGCGTCGCTAAGAGCGACGATCCTCCAGCCGGCAACTTGTCCGAGTGCAGTGCCAGAACACAC
>JAOBRB020319062.1:0-10923 GCA_027575285.2 Zoanthus pulchellus | reverse complement strand
ACTCGCTAAAAATCTCGCTAAAAAAGTGGCTAAAAAAGTCGCTAAGAGCTAAAACTCGCGCTAAATTATAAAAAGTCACTAAAAAAGTCGATGTCACCTCAGGGCCACCGTACGAAATCCCCGGCCGGGATAAGCGAAAAGAATGCATGGCTGAGACCAACTTTTCGTGTACTTAATTCAGTGTGATTGATTTGGCTCCTGGGAAAATCTGCATTGCTATTTTTCCTTTCTTAAACCGCCGTTGATATTTGAAACAGTCGAATTCATTTGGAACAGGCGAAGTCGTTTGAAACAGGCCATGCCATTGGCATTTGAGAGGGGGAGCAAGCTTATTTTCGTGACGCAGTAATCGACTATTTTTAACTTTCGTGAATCGTTATTTACTGAAAAACTGTTGCGTAAAACGTGATTTAAGTGCACTCCTTGAAACTTGAACTGCCAAAGTCCTCATGTGTGTACACGTACATTGAATTAATTTGAAAAAAAAAATTAAAATTGTTAACTTAGCCATATAACCTTAACTTGCATCTAATGGCTTGATTTAACTTCACTTTTGAGTCTTGTGATGTAAGTTCACACTTCAGTGCGCTTGACTAGTCACGTAGGTCATACAAACACAAGGACGATTTTAATATAACTGATTCCAGACAACCAAGGTCCATCGCTAGTGCTCATGAATCCGACAATATTCTTGCTTTTGTGGAAGTAATAATTTTCTACCTCGCTGAACTTGAACCAACGAGTAGTAAATTTATCGGCTCCGGTTCAGGAAACTACCGTTGCATTAAAGAAAATTTCCAAACTTCCCCACCTTGGTAAAATGAGGCGCTTGAATTCCAATGAACAGCAAATGATGACGGTATGGGGAGTCTACCATAGCAAAAGTGTTCGTTAGCGCACTGTCAGGCAAGAGACCACCATGTTCAATTATGGCACCAGTACCTCTAAATATGTGTCGTTTATCGTCTTCGGACAACAAGGAAAAAATTTATCTGTTTCAGACTATAAATGAGCAATTGCAAGATGATACAATTTTAGCTCATAGGTTCCTAAAAGTCGATTTAACTTAATAAAAGAAACGTAACGTTTTTGACATTTTGTACAACCTCTGTTTTTGAGAAGCGTAAAAACGTAAATATTTGTCAGTGATTCGTAAAATGCAAAATTGTTTGTTTGCGAATTCGTTACGAGACCCCCTTTTGTCCCCCTCCCCTTCCGGCATTTGAAACAGTCGATGTCCTTTGAGACAGTGAATGTTATTTGAAATAGGCAGTATATTTGAAACAGTCGACGATGCTGTTTCCTTAGATGGCATCAACTGTTTCAAATATAATGGCCACCGCGCGTTTTATGGTATGTCATCGACTGCTAGCTTAAATGTCCCTATCACTCCAAAATGAACCTACATTTAAAATTTCAATTCTTTCATAATCTCTTCATTTTTTAAATACTTAAAACACTAAATTTGTATTAAATATTGTTCTATGTGGGTTTAAATAAAAATTGACGAGGAACATATCAAAAAGCCAAGTTGAATGTGAAATACGATATGCCTTAAGAAATTTTACTTTTGGTAAGATTGCGGTAAAAAATGTTTCCGTTAACGCTTGTAAGTTTTAATACAATACTGAGATGTCAGTAGTCGACGGTTACTATTGCCATTAGTTAACATCTCCACGTCTTATAAACTCTTGTTACTTGGCCTTCGAAGTTTTATCAAAAATACAATACAAACAGCAGTAATAAATATATTTGTCGTTTTAATATTTCCTTGACGTTTCGTATGGTTCAACATACATTATCAAAAGTGAAAAAACCGATAAAATTTTGAAATTAAATACAAGCAATAATAGAAAGAACTTGGAACCGAAAGTAAAGTGACAGTTTGTCACTAGTAACGTTTACATTTTAGAGGTGGTTTGAGTTCCTATATTAATAATGCCTCTTTAATTTTACAGTGAAGATCTGTTTTTCCAGATGTAAGAATTTCAAAGTGATCCCATTTGATGTTATGGTCAGTTGCTTTTACGTGGTCGGCAATAGCAGAAGAACTTTCACAATAAGTGAGGGCTTTAAAATGCTCAGATTTTCTGTCGTGAAGTCGTCTCTTAGTTTTCCCTATATAAAAATCGGCCGACAATCCAAGCAGTTGGCCCTGTATATCACATTACTTCTCTGTGAGAGAGACTATTTATCTTTATATGGAAAAAAAGAACCAATTCTTCGATTATTATAAAAAATAACTTTGGGATTGACAAAGGAATAAAATTTACACACATAAGATTTAATGCGTTTAGCGATTTCGTCGCTTTGAGTTGTTTGAAAACCTAAATAACGTAAAGAAATGATCAAGTCTTTTATTTTTTCAATTTACCAAACGCTTTCATAAATAGCTTTTGTTGCTAGTGTTACAACTACAAAACATTTTTATTGACCTAAAAAGGAACAAAAGACTGTTATTTGTTTGTTATTTTGTTAAAGGTAGGCATATGTAAGTAGCGGGAAAAGAAAATAATTTTTTTGGAGAGCATTTCGCGGCAACTTTTGTCCCGTCAATTTCTTGAAATGTTCAATTTTGATTCGCTGAAACACATCACGTGGTAACTCACCATGCAAGGACGCTCCAATGAGGCAACATGGCGGAAAACTGTGTGGTTGAAGTTATAAAGACTTTTGATTTGCAGCCTAAGAACAATAATATTCTACCCAGTACTGAATTAAAAGAAAGTCCAGAAAAACAGGATAAAAATGAAGTATCAGTAAATGATGCCGCTGTGCCCGTGAAAGTGGATGGCATTACAAAACGTAATGGTTTTTCAAAACCGGTTGTTTCTCCGTCAAGTTCTTTAATGGGTGCTGTTTTGCGCTCTGTGGTGGACAAAAAACAAACCCTTCAACGTTTAGGCATAAATAAGAAGTTTCGTGACGATGAGTGGTAAGAATAAATGTAAGCTTTTTAATGCTGGATAGAGATTTGCTGGTCGGTTTTGTTAAAGTGAAAATAGTTGAGCCTTTTACTTTAAGAAACATTTAGTTTTACAATATACTATTCATCAAAGGATTTTAAAAAGCTAATTCAAGTTGCTCCTTTTTCTAGCAAGACTGCGGCTACATCCTCTGGAAGTAAGGAACTCTCTGAAGAGCCGACAATCCTTTGTAGATGGATGGACTGCCATGCCAAAGTACATCAGGCCAGTGAACTTTCAGAACATGTACGGATTTGTCATGTAGAGCCGATGGAAGCATCTCAAGACGTTTTTGTTTGTCTCTGGGAAGGCTGTAAGGTTTTTAACAAAGCTAGTTGTTCACATTCGTGGTTGTCAAAACATATAAATACCCACACAGGCGATAAACCATTTAAATGTATGATCAGTGGTTGTTCGCAGTCTTTCTCGTCTCAAGAGGGACTTGCTAGACACGTGCCAACACATTTTAATGAACCAAGGCCTCCGAAAAGACAAAAAACAGATAATGACTCTTCCAGAAAAGTTTTCAAAAAACGGCGTTTGAAGCATATCCGACCAAGAATACCACCGGAATCAGGTACGTAGAAAAATAGTCATCTTATGTTCGTGTTCTGGGAGTCAAAATGTTGTCGCGTGACTAATTTTAAAAGATTTTTGGTTTTGTTGGTTTCATCTTAAGCCTGGTTTTCATACAATCGTATCAGTCGTTTAAAAAACGTCTCAGGCGACCGGGATAACCTTATGTGAACCAGCCAATTTTTGGGGGCACCACTGAGGAGACAGGGATGATCACGGTGATTTGACTAAAAATCAAGTTCTATTCGGACAACTTGGACGATCGCGTAGTTTTTGTTAGCCTAGTTGGTAAGGCGCCAATCTATCGTGCGGATAGCTCGGGTTCGATTCACGACAGAACCAGCACCTTTGTACCAATATCTTTAAAGTTAATCATCCACCTCTTTTAGGAGATAAGGACATTAAACTTGGCCCATGGAGACATATCTGCCTTTGTCATGGGAAAGGTCTCCACCCACCTTAGAGTGATAATGATAGTGTCCCCAATTAGTAGGCCTTTGGCCAGCTAGAATAATCAACTCCTAAAAAGTCTTTATTATTATTGTCATTATCATTATTATTATTATTATTATTAGTCTGAGGTGGCACTAGGATTTTTCATTCTGGGTCCTCGTACCCGCATGTCTGGTCAAACTGCCGTCCCAAAAATTTTGGAGGGTCCAAAGTAAGTGAGTCGAATGAGTTCTTCAAGTCAATATTTTGCGTCCTGGGACGTATTAAAATTTTGATGCTGCATTTTTTGGCATTTTTTTGCTTACAAATCCACAGTTTCTGTGTTAACGCGATCTCTGTTAGTGTTAATAGTAGTTGTAGTATTAGTATTAGTAGTAGTAGTTCTAGTAGTAGTAGTTCTAGTAGTAATAGTAGTAGTAGTTGTATTAGTAGTAGTAGTTGTAGTAGTAGTTGTAGTAGTAATCAAAGATTGAGCAAGTGTATTTGAGTTTTTTCTATTTTGTTAAAATTTAACTCAGGAATAAAGTAGCGAAGTAAAAACGTCTGAGCAGAGTTTGCATTTTAGCTAGTTAGAGTTTTTGAAATTTTACAGTTTTTCTTATAATTTCATTGTATTCATTAATGACTAACAAATACACGACAAAAATGAGAGAAGTGCCCAAACTTGTGGTAGCAATAAACAAATATTTGAAAAAATAACTTTTTTTAATTTCAAGTACAAAATGTAAGGTAAATTGTTTGGATTGATCTTCTTATTATAAGCCTTGGAAAATGTGCCAAGATCTACCAAGATCAGTTTATGAATTTTGACATATGCAGTAATACAAGAACAAGGTTTACCCATGCCTTTGTAACTGTAAATTGGCTTGCCATAAAATGAAAGTAAGGCTTCCTTCCAATAGACTGTGGCATGCTTCAGTGAACTGAAGGTTTGCATAGTTGTCTTGGCCATTTCAAACTGTTACAATGACTGGAATAACTGGAACAATATCAGATCTAGGCTCTGCAAACTTGCCAAAAGTTTTTTAAAATGTTCAAATGGTTATTAATGTGTAAACTCAAGGTTGTGTCCAGAGGGGGTTTTAAGACTCTCATCCTTTTAGCACTGTAAAAACTGTGGTTTCAATCAATCAATTCCAATTTTGATCCAGGTTTATTCCTGTAAGCGGGGGTCGCCGGATTACCCAACTATGGCAGCAATTTCTCCAACTCCCACTCTTCATCTTGTTCAATTCAATGCATCCTGATTTAGATCCAGTTTAAGGGTTAATGACTACAAGTGGCCAAAGTACTGGAGATTTAGAAACTATTAACCCCTAGTTATTAACTAACCCTTAAAAATCTAATAGCTATTTGTTTTACTCTCTTACTTTGGCCATACTTAATATGTAAACACTATGCAATAACCATGTCAGATTGAAGTTTTGACAAATTTATACAACCAACTGTGTTCTTATCATAAAACCATTATTTGGTTCCATCGTCTTGCCAGCATGGAATCAAAGCAAAGTCAGAGACGATTGAAATATACTAGCCGGAATGTTAGTCATGCAATTTTTGATTCAATTGTGATAGTGAAAGAAGACCCAGTTGAAAAAGACACTGTGGAAAGCATAAAGGAAAGACTGCCAAATGTCATGCCAGTATCTTGTTACAAGCTTGGTATTGATGGTGCGAAGATCACTTTTCAAAGCAAGGTACTGTTAGAAACTAGAAGAAATTTACTGTATTTACTCCAGTATAATGCATTCCCATGTATGATATGCACCCGTTTTTGAAGCCAGTTTTGAAAAAATAAAGGCAATGCAATCACATTACATTTCAAATCCAGTTTTGAAGGTAATTTGATTACATAAATTTAAGTACCTTAAATGTTTGAATTAGTGCCCAGCTTCAAATAAGTGCCCACTTGAAATTACATAGTGTGTCTCCTAAGGCTCAAAATTTGTAATAAGCACCCCCCTTCAAATAAGTGCCCCCCATTGCCTTTAAGAATATTTCAAGTTCACAAAAAGTGGTTTTCTATAAGGTTTTTAAATTTTTATGTTGCAATTTGGTTTTAAATAGAAATAAAAATAGGGTCATTTTGACGCTTAAAATTGATCAATGAAATAAGCGCACTCCTTCAAATAAGCACTTCCCTTTGAGTTAGTGCCCCCTCTCATCTTTGAAAATTAATTAAGTGCCCTGGGTGCAATTAAAACATTTACGGTATTTTGCCATATATTTACAGTCTATTGTGTTTGTAGTCAAGTGGTAACAAAAATAGTTCAACTTCAACAAAGTCCAAATATACTTTGACACCTGTGTTCTGCCATTTTAAACAAGTCTATTAAGTTTAAAGTCCAAGGGGAAACAATGGGCTCTGTTTGTTATGCATATCATAAACTTGAAGATCAATTTTGAGGAAAACAGGGCACAGTATAATGGGTAAATATGGTAGCCCAGCAAGGAATGTATTTGCCATTACTTTGAGTAATATTAGTCATAAAATTGTTGAGATACATGTCAAGACTAAAACAGTAAGATGGGAGCACAGGATTATTAATGAACAGGTCAGAAGAAGATTTGGGGTGGAGACCCGTGAACATAGATTAAGAAAAGCAAGGTTGAGATGGTTTGATCATGTAAAACATTGGGATGAGAATTGCAAACTTTGAAGCATAATGGAGCTGGAAGTGGGTTTGCCAAAGAAGATCTAGAAAGTAAGATATTGGAATAAGGCATAAGAAAGTTAAACAACACAAGATATGGCAAAGGATAGAAAACAACAGAGGCAACTCACATCCCACAATTTGAGAGTACAAAATTAAACTAGGGACAGTAAGCAAAAATAGATCAATGTCAAAAAGTCAATGAAGCAAAATAATACATTGTTTAAATTTACCTTTTTGCTTTTTCTAAATATATATTTGAAAGTGTTTATTTTAGGTTTTTTCATTTACAAATGTCTTGTATCAAAATTAATTGTTTTGTTTTCATTTTCTCATTTTTTTATATGTGTTCGTGTAGGTGTGTCTGTCATATAAAATTTCCTTCCACTTTTATTATTATTATTATTATTATTATTATTGTTATTATTCTCATTATTATAGGTCCTTGGTAAGAGAATCAATGAGAAGTCTGGGAAAGTCGATGTACTTCTTCGTTGGGTACCAGAAGAAATGTAAGTTTATGTGTCATTTAAGGCAGTGTATGTATTTAAGTAGCTTTGTAGATGGGTATCAAACTAGTCGGCAATTTACAATATTCCAGTTATTTAAGTTTAATTCAACATAATAACTGTAATTTCACAGCATGCAAACTATATTATTTTCTATATAGTAGGTATCCATGTCTTTTGTCAGAAAAAAAAAACTATGGAAGTAAAACTCTAGTTTTACTGGCTCAGTAGCCAGTCATTTGGCCAATCTCAGCACATGTGCTATTTTGTTTTTTTGAGTACTTATATCCAGTGTCAGTTGTAAGAATAATTGAAAAGTTAAACTCTGTTATTATTTCTCGATCATTCAGATTAATAGATGAATGGATCCCGATGAATGAAGTTCAGCAACACAGAAGTAGAACAGTTCATATATCACAGCTTCCAAATCATGTGAGAGCAGAACTTGATCCATCATTTTACAGAAGGTTTTCACATCGAAAGCATCATAGAAAATAATTTAGGCAAGTTTTTAGGCATTCTTTTTCAAATTTATTGTTTTCTGAAACTGTTTTAAAATGCAGTTTATTTTGTAACAGTTTGTTTAAATGGTGTCTTACAATAGTCCTTTATTTATTGTAACCATCCTATTAGTTTTCATCACGTTATGATCTCACACAGGGCCTTGAAAGTCTTTGAAAGTGTTTCACTTTTAAAGTTTAATTCTAAAGCTCATTAAAAGTGCTTCAATTACCAAGAAGTGGAGAAGTGAAAAAAGCATTGTTCAAAAGCCAGCAAAATGTAATGGCGGAATGTGTTTGTGTGCCTTTCCCTTGTACAGTTTGAAATAAAAACTTTGATTTTTTTTTCAAAGGAACGTGGTTGTATTGTACATAGTTTATTTTAATGCTCTTTCATGAGGCTTGTGTTCTGAGTCCACTAGTACTTGTAATTTAATATTTTGCATCATTGTTGCTCAATGATCATCCTTAGTTTACCATCCCTAGTTTCCCTCTCCTGAGGCTGGACGTGATATGAGTTGCCTCCATTGTTTTCTATCCTCTGCCATATCTTCTGATCATTATCTTAGTTTACCAACTCTAGTTTCTCACACCTGGGGTTAGACGTGATATGAGTTGCCTCCACTGTTTTCTGTCCTCTGCTTCTGCATACATATCTGCTTCTGCCTCCTGACTCCATATCTTTTTTGGTCTACGTTCTGGTATTCAACCTAATCCACCTCCAGCTCCATCACTCTCCTGGGCCTAGATGTTCAAAAGCCGGTTATCACTAACCCAGGGTTAAATGGTTAACCCACGATCTTGTTTCCGATCTTACAAGGAGAGATTTTAGCTGTGATTTTGGGATTAACAAAACTTTTCTTAAAAAAATCAAAACAGTCTTCATAAATATCCGTTTACCTTTTCTTAAAGAAGAAATTCCTGTTTTAATTTTTGCTTGACCCAGGGTTAAACTTAATCAGCCTTTGAACAACCGGGCCCTGAGTATTGTTCTACTTATCCCTGCATTTTACTTGATCAAACCATCTCAACCTCATTTTCCTTAATCCCTAGTACTAATTGATCAGGTTGGCAAAGCGTTGCAGCATCCTCCTTTGTCACTCGAGAGTGAGTCCTGGGATCCAAATTTTGGCTGAGATTTGTCTAGACAACATTTCTTTCTTTCTCCAGATATTCCATTTTTCCTTCTACAAATTTGGCTTTCATGCCATGACCTCTTGCTAGAAAGAATGGCCAACCATTTTCATTGCAGTGGACATTAAATAAAATATATTTTTGAAAAACAAATATCTTTAAATATTTTGTTTCAGGTCTTTGTGAACCCTGTATAATATTCATAACTTAGGCAATTGAAGATAATTGTTATAAATCACTCGTACTATGATCTGTATGACTGCTGCAAGAACTATGTGATTGAGATTTGTCAAAAAGTATTAAAATTCTTTTTCATTGATACAGGAATCCTGCAGAATTTTTAACTCTAACTTATTTGCTCACATCCTACATTACTATATTTGTGCCTTGGTACGTATTTGAATACTTCTTCACCAGGTTTGGTTTGACTTTTTGGTGTCCATAATTGGCTTTAGAAAAGAACAAAAGACAATCTGTTGTATAATAGAAGATTAGAACACAGCGATATTGGCTGTGTATGCTTAGCAGATTTGCTTTGGCTGTAAGAGTGGATCACACTGGAATAATTATTTTCATTTCCCTTAATTGTCATTTCTTTACAGTTAAAACAGAAATTTATATCCTAATATTCTTCAAAAAGTTGAGTAAAGCAAAACCCTTGGTGCCCACTATTGACAAGCATGAGTAATACTCACAGAAAAATACAATGGAGCAGAGCCTTGGGTTGGAGTGCGTCGGTAATAAACAAAAGATACTGTAATTTATTTTTGAATTTTCATTACTTGCTTGTTTTTGTCAACAAGCCTACCTGTAGCGAAATTAGAAATTCTGCGACTTCATTTTTGGGTTGCCCCAGTAACATCTTCTGATAGCCATCTGTGAAGACAATAGGTTCCAGGACTTGGACCGATATTAGAAAACATTTTATGGATTTGCAGCCTTGTCCGAACATAGGTTAAACTTGAAAGTCTTTGGTTGCTCCTAAAACTAGTAATTTTTACTAATCAAGGATCATCTAGATAGTGCAACCAGACATTTTGTGGATTAAACCCACATTTATCTTTCATAACGTGTATGGAACCACTTGAAACGGAAATATGAATTATTTTTTGGAGGTGATGCAAACAAATCTATCTATCTATATTTATGGTACCACAACAATCTAATCTTCTGTTGCCACAACTTGTGATTAACAATCATCCTTGCTATTAGCTTGCATTCCTCTCTGGAATCAAATTTTTAATTGCTGCCTATAAATTGCATACGTTTTTAAAGCCTTATGAAGAAGATTAGCTTTATTAGTGCTAATAGTCCTTTTTCAAAATAACGTGATAATTATGTTTAACCGCGGGCCAAGTTTAACGAAGCCTCAACTGGAAGGACAAGATGGCGGTATAGCAATATGCCCTCTCATTACAAATGCTACGTTCCATTGTGTACTAATCACTCCAGGAAAAATTCGAAGCCAAGGACGTAAGTCGTCATAGGAAGTACGTAAGGTTAATCAGAAACAAAACATTGAAGCTAAGTTCCTCTCACACTGGAATTTGCTCGGCTCATTTTAAAGGAGAGAAGAAGAAACATCCCAGGCATTTACCGTCTATATTTCCATGTAGTAAAGAACTCTATTCCATCTCACCTCAGTAGTGCAGTTGAGTCTGAGACTGAAGTTGACGGAGCAATTGAAGAAAACACATTGAATACTATCGAAGTTGGAGCACTCGAGTCTGACGCTTTCCCTAGTACTAGTGAAATCATTCGTACCAAGTCACAAAATACTCAAACAGCCGAGAGTAGAGCCCTGTGTGAAGGTCTTAAGGAAAAAGTTAAATGTCTGCAAGAACAGATCTCTTCATTAAAGACCGAGGTCCATCATCGCAATTTTTCTATCAATAGGTTTCGATACGACGATGACAGCATTTCTTTTGACACTGGATTTACTAACTATAAAACACTTATCAATAGGTTTCGATACAACGATTACAGCATTTCATTCTACACTGGATTTACTAACTATAAAACACTTATCAATATCAATAGGTTTCGATACGACGATGACAGCATTTCTTTTTACACTGGATTTACTAACTATAAAACACTTATCAATAGGTTTCGATACGACGATGACAGC
>JAOBRB020318984.1:0-10923 GCA_027575285.2 Zoanthus pulchellus | reverse complement strand
ATCGTCATTATCATCGTTATTATCATCGTCATTATCATCGTTATTATCATCGTCATTATCATTATCATTATCGTCATTATCATCGTTATTATCATCGTTATTATCATCGTCATTATCATTATCATTATCGTCATTATCATCGTTATTATCATCGTCATTATCATCGTTATTATCATTATCATTATCGTCGTTATCATCGTCATTGCCATTGTCATTATCATCGTTATTATCATCGTCATTATCATCGTCATTATCATCGACGTTCATTGTCATTATCGTCATCATCATGCCAAAGACTGGTGAAAGCTAGGACATTCTATCGAAATTATGTTAGAAACATTTTCAACAGTAATTTTAGGCTTCAAATGTATTTTAAATTGTAGTAAAAACATGCTACTTAAGGACAGCATCAACAGGTAAAAACATGCTACTTAAGGACAGCATCAACAGGTAAAAACATGCTACTTAAGGACAGCATCAACAGGTAAAAACATGCTACTTAAGGACAGCATCAACAGGTTAAAACATGCTACTTAAGGACAGCATCAACAGGTTATTCGTATAAACTTAACTATTTACAACACTTATGCCCAATGTGATTGTCTGACGTCATGTAGCAGATCTGATATCTGCTGTCGTTTGTCCCAAGACATTTTACCCAATAGGACGTTAACCTTTTTAAGTCTCTTTCCTTTTTTCTCAACACTTATGCTCTCTGGTTGGTAGTTTTGTGTGTAGGGGGATTATATTTGATTGTTTGGCATTATTCACCAGACCTAAACGAACAGTTTGCGGTATCTCCTATCGTTCGTTCCCAGACATTCTTTCTAATAGAACGTTTAACTTGTAATAACTCTCCTCATTTCTTTCTATCCACAGCTCTGCGTAGCGTAGTACAAACCAGTGCTTTAAAATGAACTTCTAAAATATTTGTTTTTCCTAAAACACGCAGCATGTCGTCTTTGAATACTGTTCTTGGGTTAATTTGTTTATAGATTACATTCATAGCAGAGAAAGGATTGACAGAAGCTGATGATAACAAGGTTTTTAACATCACATTATAATATTTACAGAAGCAAAAGTAATTATAGAATCAAATTTTCTTTTATCGTCTTCTGAGACAGAAGGTTTATACAGAGTCCATAAAAAATGATTAAAATCTTTAGTTTAGCGGCTTAAAAGCAACTTGCTTTTCATATTATAGTTGCTTGAAATGTAATGACATTCCACTAGACACAGTGTCTTCTCGATAAGAGTTCAAGAATATATAATGATATGTTAGACTATTATTATAAAATAACTAAGATAGTACGCGCGCTCTGATTGGCCTGTTTACATGAAAGTATGTAAACATGGTTGAGGAAGTTATTTTATAAAAGTAATAGAAAACTTCGTCTCGGGCTTGCATAATTGTCTCGAATTCTCCCAACCCCTCTCGCGTTTATATCAGGCTGAAAACGTTTTCTATTGCCTAAATAGTATATGTATATACAGTAAATCTACATCTTATTTAGAATGATTATTACTGGTACAAACGTGTATCACAAGTTAAACAGCTGTTTTGTTGCTAGGTTCTGAAACAGGGTATAGAATATTGAAAATAATATGAAATACATATGCGTTCTTTGGTTTTGACGTGTCCTTGGTGTGAAATAGGATCAGTGTTTGATGCGTTGACCAAGTTGTAGCAGCAACTATTGCTCCAAGGGGTTTAATTGTTTTCTTACATTCGCAGCTATTGCTTTTGAAGATGTTAATATATCAGAAATTGTAAATAGGATTTTCAGTGTTTTTTTTTTTCAATTCCGTTTCAGATTCGCTCCATGCTATTCCAACAGATAGTTGGTCTTGCCGACATTCTACTAGATGGTTACGTAAATCAGTTAGAAACTCTAAAGTAAGTGATTAATTTAGTTTAGTGGAACTACTGAAACCTTCATTTATCATTAAGGCCTTGCTAATCGGTCAATCTGACATTTGTTTTACCGTATGTTTGGATTCTTCACCTTCAGGTTTTAGTTTCTTGGAAAGATATTTTCTATGTCAGCACACACCTGTTACAATATTTCGTTTTGCTAATTTCTCATACATTTGTAGTATTTCAAATAACATTTCCAGTTATCTGCGTCCGGGGAGTTGACAGATACATTTGATTTGGAACAAACCTCAATTCACGACGCTGTCTTTTTTTTCCTTTTTCCTTTAATTCTATTATTTATTTTCGTCCTTATACAACATTCATTTTCTTGTATAATTACTCTTTGATGTTCGCAAACGGTTGCTTGATTTTGTTTCAGGACTTGTGTTGGTAAAGAAGATAGATATGATGATGTGCGACAGCGATACGAACAAGAACGAAGAGCCGCCATTCTTCCCCTTGGTGAGATAATGAAGTCGTTTCATAAGTGTGGTGCTTAGGCATAGCAGCTGAGACGTCTATTTCCCCTGCTGTTCGATTAAATGCTTTTGGTACAAGACAACTGTAAGGTTGGATTGACTGCATAAATGAGATAAAGTACCTGGTTCCCGCTGTTGCCTTAGATGGAACATCTGCAGATGGTTACTTAGCTTTCCATCTTCTCGGATAAGATCGACAACCCTTGCTCTATTCTCTCGATATTCTAGCGAAAAATTTAAAAAAATTACTCGCTTCTTCTTTGTCTTATTCATCAAGGGCATGAACAATAATAACCTATCTAGCAAATACATACGAGAGCCACTGCTGCGAGATTTCTAAGACTTTAAAATTGCTTACAATTTAGTAATGAAAATGTAAATTCTACATCGTAAAAAAAGAAATAATGACGTTTCGGACGTTAGTCCTCCGACGAAGGACTAACGTCCGAAACGTCAGTAAGTATTTCTTTTTTACGGTGTAGAATTTACATTTTCATTACTAAATTGTTTCTTTAGAAACACCGACGCAGCTCAAACTAGTTTACCGCTAGTTATTTTTCCATTTAAAATTGCTTGCTCTGTATTTGCAAGCAGAGTGACTGTTAAAACTTTTGAGAAGTCATCGTTAAAGGATTTTTATTTTAAATATCATACTGTGTTTTATCTTCGTATTTTTTTTGTGAAGTGCAGTTACGAAATCCTTCTCGAGACCTCGACCAGCCCTTGACGATGAACGTGGGTCCATTTTGTGTTTCTACCCTTACTATGAAGTTGAATGTATGGCTAGTTGTGTTGTAAAGGTTCGCCAATTCGCCCTATGTGTGGTGCGATCCTCGCCCGACCTTTGATAAAATGTTTCCAAATATCATGGAGCAAGATGTTAACTTTTGCTATAATACCTTCATTAGTAAAGTTCTTTTTTGGTCTCGTATTAGAACCAAACAATGAAAACAGACCTAAAGTTTTGCGAAGTTTCCTAAATATTTAGTATTAAGGTGACTTAGTTAGGTTATTCCAACATATGTGCCACTAATTGAAAAAAAGGAACTCCATTTCAAGTGTCTTACTTTCTATTGATGTTTGTTTATCTTGTAGTTTACTATAAGCAAAGAAGTCAGGCTGTGTCTCTAGCAGTGAAATATCACGATTTTAGTATTTTAATTGAAATATGTGAAGAGACTGGTGATCAGGAGAGTTTGCAACAATACGCCGTGCAGTTCAGAGATCAGGTTAGTTTGAACAAGATTATAATTTAGCTATCAACGTCTATGGTGACAGCTTTAAGAGTTTGCTTGTACTCTTCTTTTAAGTGTCTGCATTTTAAAAATGACTATATAAGTATTGTTCGTGATGACGCTAGCTTCTTTTTCTCAAAAAAAAAAAGAAAAGAAAAGAAAAAAAAATCTAAGACCCAGACAGGAATCGAAACCAGGACTTTGTAATTACCAGTCAGATGATCTACCCACTAAGCTAGAGGAACTCACCTAGGGAAGGGATCACTTAACTTGGCTCTTATAGATGGAGCATCGGGTATATTAACGTACAGATATATTGAGCCAACAGTTAATAAAAGAAAAAGATTTTTTTAGCACTACATATATTCCTTAACTTTTTAAAAAACACTTACTGATCAATTACACTTTTAATTTAACTTACATATTTAGAAAAATCTATTAACGATTTCGGCGCTTGAAGCCATTTCATTGATAAGAAACCTTCGCTGTTCTGACAGACCAACACGGAGGCGAGGATTGTAGGCCTACGTTAAGATCACCACGACCGTATGACGTATTCATGTACGTCCGCATCTGCTTACAGTTTTGTCCCCGCAGGCCCCATGAGAACATGAACGGCGAGAGTGGTGATAATAGCAATGGGAGCGATTACATGGAAGCCTGGCTTTATTAAACCTACCGAGTGTGGTGTTAGCTCGTGCTTTCAAGGTGGAGGTTTGTTCCTTAATTGAAAGAAATACAAAAAAAATACCATACATAGCCCTTGGCGGGAATCGAACCCCCCATATTCGGTTTACTAGTCCGACGTGTTAACCACTACACCACAAGGACCAACCACGCTGGCAACGCAGCCTGACAGTGTTATGTAGATGGTTATTTTTTCTCTATTGGTAAGTTGAACACCGTAAATTTTAGATACGCATATATGGTCTTATGTTTAGATAAGATAGCTCCTTAATTGGTTTTACAGACTCGTTATTTTGTCTTGGCTGTTAAAATTACAAGAAATTTTTTCTCTTTATGCAGGGATTCTCTGATTATTTGTTCAAATGGTACATGGATAAAGGTATCGTTAACACAATTGTTACATGGTTTACACTAACTTGTCTAGTTTTTTAAGCGTTCATTAGAATTACTTTGACATTTCGTGATATATTATGGACTAATTTTAGCTGGAAGATAGCGTGTATATTATTTCTTTTCCAGTAGCATTTACTTAGTGGGCTATGCCCAGTTTCCCACAAAGCTATGCTTAGTTTTTTACTTTGTTTTTTCGATGTGCTATTTTTTTTCATTGATAATGAGTTATTACATTTCATACAAATATATCAAACTTATTTGTTCAGGCCAGCGTCACAAGTTAATGAGTCAACCCGAACAACAGCATGAAAGCCTAGCACGATTCTTGCATTCCCATCAACATTTAAGTTGGCTTCACGATATTCAGACGAAAGATTTCCACAAGGTAAGAAAACATTTGTCATGTTCCTAACTCTGGGTTTTCTGATGTAAAACGTCTTGCATAAAAATCAACTTTTCGGGCTAAAACATCCAGAAACAATTTGCATTGTGAATATTTTTTGTGATTTTGAAGGAGAGTTGAATCCCAAATTAAGTTATTTTTTGATATTTTAGCATGCATATATATTTGAAATTACGCTTATGTAAATTTTATGACGATCCGCTATTATATTTTTTGTGAAAGTTATTTGAACTGAAAGGGTCGGTAAAGCTCTCGGTAGGCCGCCATTTTGCACTTTTAACGCGGGCTCACAATCATTACTGACGTCACAACCGCAAGTGGCAAGTTCGCGCTTTGTTTGTATAGGGACGTTTTAGCCAAATTAACAATAAAACTTTCATTGTAAAATTCACTTTCACAGCAGGTTTAAAAATGCCGAAACAGGTGTCCAAAGCTGCTAAGATTCACTTTTCATTACGGTTAATTTAAGAGGTAATTTGTGCTACCAGTTTGTTCTTTGTGCTCATTTTAGGAGCTTCGAATAAGCTATTAACTCTCAGGTGTTATCTTTACGTGAAGGTCATCATCATTTAAGCTACATTCAACAATCATTACTCTTGTAATGGGGGTTCGTAGAATAATTTACAATCTATTTGAATTTCATGAATTGGACAACTGGTTTAAAAAAAATTCACACAGTAGGGAATAATTTAAAAAGTTAAAAACTCTAAAAGGTAATGACCGAGGGTTATTATTTACTTTTTCAATCATAAAACCCTCGGTTTTCCTTCAAAAAATCCTCAGAAAAGGAAAAAGAGTTGTTTCTTGTTTTTTTTTTCAAAGTAAACTGAGGGTTTTATGATGTTAATGGTCGATAATGACCCTCGTTCATTAATGTTTAGTGCTTTGTCTGGTTACACGTGCATGGTAATCCAATAATACACGAATGTAGCTAGCATAGGGGTGGGGACGCTTATTAAAGAAATACGGTATTTTAATTTTATCATTTTTATATTTCATTAGTGCCTTTTAAGATTTCAGAGGGCATTTAATTGACAGGCATACAAGACCTTGAAAGAGTTGGCCTCTAAAGAAACTGGTTATTTATCAAAGAAAAAGGTACAGTATCAAAACAAGATTATTTAGTTTTTGTCTCGTAGTGTTCATTGTGCTGCCTTTTAATGTATAGTACTATAACAATATAGTTGATGTTCGCGGGCGTAAATATGTTTTGGCCCGACTCAGGCTCATTTTAGCCCGAGCGCAGCGAGAGAGCATTTAGCAAAAAAAACAAGAACATGTGCTACTTCAGAAACGCGGATATTTATTTAATGAAACTTGTGTTCTAGCGGCGGGCTCTAATATATTAGAGCCCGCCAAAATGTCCGTTAGAGCCCGGTTAATACGCCACAATGCTTGCCAAAGTTAATATGATAGAGATTTTAAAGCAGAAGTTTAGACAGTAGTTTGTTCAAATCGAATAAAATAGAAATACCAAAAACTAAAACCTAACAGGATCCTTGTTTGGTGCAAGTAACGACATATTCAATGAAATTTGTCAAAATCTGTTACTAAATCCGTAAAAATATTAAATATTATCTTGTCTAAGAATTCTTCACGAGTATTTTTGGCAAGTAAAAAAGTTTCAGTAATTATTAGAACAATTTAACAAGTATTTAAATTGTTTTTGCACATCGTCGATTAAGTGATCATCATCATCTTATCAAAAATATCAAGAAGCTTCCCAGACTTGAGCTAAAACAGGCAATGTAACGATGATTAGGCAACTCAACTACCGATCGTGGTGGGATTGATAGATATTTCTAAATCATGTGATCAATTTTGACAAATTGCCCACTCTCGTTTCTTTACAGTGAACGAAGGTTGCTAATTAATTGAGCATTAATTAATCTAGTTCCTATGTATGTAATCGTCTAAAACATATGTAGGTATGGTTTTCTATTACTTGGTATGATAATTTTAAACTTCTGGTCCTTCTTAACTATCTTTGTATTTTCCAGACGCTCTTTAGTCTTAGTAAACTTGCTCTACTGGCGAGCGAAGATCACGAGGAACAACGGGAACGGGAACTCGAAAGTAAGATAATATGTTGCTTCAGCAAACTAGTTTTGAAAGCTTAAATTGAATTAACGCCACCAAATATTTGGATTTCAGTTGGGCTTGACGAACTAATATCTTTTTCTTAACTTAGGCTTTCTTCTGTGCATTTAATCACTCATGTTCTTTTTAGAAATCTTCAAAGTTAATTATATAAACAGATTTTATTTTGCAGGCACGACTTGTTAAAATTAATGGTTGTTTGAAGTGCAACTAACTTATTGAGAGGACTAGCCATGTCTCAAATGTTGGAAATGCTGAATTAGAATGGAATAAAATGTCGAATTAGAGTTATTTTAAACAATGAGTTCAGATTTTATTCAGTTAGATGTATTTGTTGTGTTGTTATACAGATATTATAACGGAACACACTATCATCCTCCATCAAGAGACGGTGCCATTACAAGCACTTCAGGTTTGATTAGTGTTACAGCTGATTTGCCTTAATATAATCCCAAGTTATATCATTTGCGCAATTTAGAAGTTTTTAGATTGTTCTTGAAAATCCTCAAAGGTTCTAGAATTTTCCTTTGTGTAATAGTTTGTGCTACCAGTTTCTTGTTATTCTATTTGTTATTCTTTCTGTTGAGAAAATAGTGATATAAATCTATTCTAAAAGATTCTAGATTGTGAGTCTTTCATTGAATAAAAGTGGTCTCAAATTCTTGCGAGGAAAATCATCAGTGAAATCCTCAAGAAATACATTTCGTTTAGGAGATTTCAGTTCGTTGAAATTTGCCTGCTACCCAGTCAGTTGTAGTCACACTCACTTTGGTACAGAGAGTGAATTTATAGCCTATAGGTCATGCTATACCAACATTTTAAGTTGCTTAAATTTCCCTAAACCATGGAAAGTGTAACAACATTTCCTAAGACTCTTTTTCTGTCTCCTGCGTATATCTTGGATCCCTATTTGTTAATCGTCGACACTAAGGTCGATTATCCAATGCATTGATTAGTAAAAGCATCACTGCTTAAGATTTAAATTATAGAACGTGTATACACATTAACTTAGGTAAGATAAATCTGACTGTACTATCTAGGTGAGGCAGTACTTAGTTTTTGTAGTTTCGAGTGGATGAGTGTCAATGTGAGATCTCCTAGATGGGACACTGATCCATTTCAGGTTAAATCCAAGCAGTCGCTGGTACTCATTTACCTACCCCACAAGGATGGAAAGCTAGTTAACATATAAAATCAAGATAAGTATTCAGATCTGGGCTTAGCCAGGATCGACTGACTATAAAGATTATTTGGTCGGAAATCAGAGAACTTATCCATTAATTTTGGTTTGGTTGGCTTTTTTAGAGAATTAAAGTTGATGTTGATTCAATGGCACCCATGTCACCAAAACAGCTGATTGAGGTAAAAGCACTTATTTACAAATCTCTTTTGGACTTGGATTTGGACGTCGAAACAGTTAACTTCCAAAGCTAATACTGTGAAAACAAACAAATGAGTATACTTGTTATCATCTAGACTAGTGTCTTAATTCAGAATACGTTTTTTGACCAGTTGTGATTCATGGATCTATTTCCATTTGATAAATCAATGATCACAGATCTGTTTAGTTGGCCATCTAAATGTGAAGTATTGTCCTTCTGGTTATGTATAACAAGTCTGTGTACATATAGGTACAACTAAGTTAACACGGCATTTTACTAATATTCTTTTTTCTTGATAATGTATTAAAACGTTTTTTCCATGTCTTTTGTATATGAAGAGTGACTATTTTCTTACTTGTAGCTTTATGTTGGTGATAACAATCCGAACTCAAATGAATACGATTTCAAGAAAGCACTGGACTTAATTCAACTTGCCACTACGGTTCGTACCTTTCCTTTAGTCAATGTTTGTAATGATTTAAAAATAACCAATAAATTACCTTTACCGAGATGCTCTATAGATCACGGTTTTGACAAAATTAAGGTTATGTTAACCGGAGCTTAAATATGACAGTGTGCTTCGAGATCTTGAATCTATGTCTTGTGAAGTTATTTATCTTTTATCGCCGCTAAAAGCCGCACAGTAGCCATGTTTTCCATTGTTTTAGTGCTTCCAGTATTATAAGCTACGTCATAAACAACGGCTGTCTGCACAAATTGAGCCTTTCATTTCTCCTTTACGTGCTCAAAGATATCATAGTGAATGAAAGTTTAACTGATTTTGTATTCTTTATTTTTTAGTCTGAATATGCCCATGATGAGGTGGATTGGAGCGAGCTCAAGCGCTATGTGTGGTGCCGTGCACTTTTGAAGGATGAGTAAGTTGTTGTTATGGTTTAATTCAGGGACGCTTGTGAACGCTTGTGTTATAGACCAAATGTAAATACATACTTCCAGGGTTCAAAGTTAGCGACCAGCTGGTCGCACATGCGACTAGATTTTTAATTGTGCACCTAAAAATGCATGTGTGATCGCAGTTGCGCGCCTAAAAATCGCGGAGATTAGTGCGACTAAGCTTATCACCAATCGGCTGTGATTTTTCACATGATCATGAAATGACTGCGACTGGTTAGACATGAAATGGAAGCTTGAAATGATAAGTTCAATCGCTAGTATCCTATACTCAGACTCCAAACAATAAAGTTACATCATTTTCCTTACATCAACGTGTGCTTTATTTGTCTTTTTCCGCTGTTGTTTCTCCGAACTCGGAGCTCAATGTTTCTATTCCATCCCTGCCTTTTACGGTTTTGCAAATCCTCCACTGACACATGCGAGTGATCTGGTTCATGACGTATTAATGTGGTGGTTCTACGTCGTAGTGTGTATGAAAGTTGTGAGCAGTAAACTGACAGTGTATATTTTTTTAGAGATTGACGTTAATTTCAAAGGAAAAGAATGGGGAATTTTTCTTTTGCCTTGAATGTACCAGGAAGAGTAACAGTTCTTGAGATTGAGAAGGTTAATTTTAACAAAACCGCTACAGTATTAATGCTATCTTTAAAGTATAGTATTAGCCTCTAGGAGAAACAAACACAACCTCGTTCAAAATCAAAGATAACATGCAAATAAATGATTACTTATACAACTTCTGAAGCATTCTGAATCTTTTTTGCGCCACCAATATTTTAAGCTGCTCTCCTAAAATTTTGGTAGTGCTCCTAAAATTTTGGCAGTGCGTCTAGAAATGTACACCTGGTTGCACACGTGCTCCCGAAACCAAAAATAAACTTTGAGCCCTGACTTCTTCAGTAATGTTTTGCATTGTAACTCAGATTGCTCGTTCGTCTCTTAAATCAAACTAAAGCTTAGTCATAACAACCCTGTTTAAATTAAGTTAAAATTACAAAAAAGAATAAGATATTGTTTTAATACTGTTTCTGAACGTTTTTGGTCATTTTTCTTTCATTGTTTTTTACAAAAATGTTTGGAAACTGATCTAAAAAATATATTTAGTTTCGGCTTTTATAATGTTAACGAATTAACAAACCTTGAATTAAACTGAAATTACATGTTTTTAAAACAAACAAATAGATTAAAATACTTTATTTATCGTCAATTACAAAATGCAAAACAGTTCCTAGCCAGAGGCTTACTCAAGTCGTATTTACAGAATGAGGAAAACCGTTCCTCCAGGAGGAAAACCCTTCCACCAGGAGGAAAACCCTTCCACCAGGTGAAAAACCCTTCCACCAGGAGGAAAACCCTTTCACCAGGAGGAAAACCCTTCCACCAGGAGGAAAACCCTTCCACCAGGAGGAAAACC
>JAOBRB020318983.1:0-20577 GCA_027575285.2 Zoanthus pulchellus | reverse complement strand
AGTTTCTACGCCATCCAGGATGGCGTAGAAACTTGTGTTACAATTGACCAGTAAACACAATTTGACCAAAGTATTTTTTGTTTTTTTTTATGTATCATAATGAGTAAGAGAACTAGAGATTCTGTCTTTCCATCTCCTGTTACGAATTAATGCGTTTGAAGCTACCTCAGATGTTTTGTGTCTAAAACAATCACACTTGTCTCGTCTCTTCCGCACCATTTGCAGGCTGCACGGGAATTTCGTTTGCGGCAGCTTCACTTACAATAAATACATTACCATTTTTCTTATGTTCAACTGTCGGCAAAACACGGTTTTGTCTGCTGAAATGCTTACAGCACGCTACTGAAGAGAACATAGCGATTATTTCTATACGGCAGCTCTTAAAAATTAAGACGTACAATATGGGATTGTAGATGCACGATGACTTTGCGATGTACGCAGGAACAGTTGCACCTAATGGACTTATTAAACGGCTGTATCCTGTTGCTGAAATCAAAGACACCACTGCATATGGCGTCCAGGAAATGAGAAAAGCTCCAATCATGGTGAAAATTAAAAAAGCCATCTTCTTCTCAGTTTTTAGAGTTTCTTTTGCGGTTGGTGATGAATTTCCCCAGACACAGTTTGCATTAATGCTCATGAAGAAAACGACTTTATACACTCTGTAGTAAGAGAACACGATGATCGCTAACGGAAGAATAAAGCTAAAAATAAATATGGACACGGTGTAGGACACGGCAGTTGGATTGGACGAGGACCAGTCCACAGCGCAACTTGTGCCAACTCCTTCAATAGTATAAGACGACCAGTTGACAAGTGGGCCCGCACTGAACAAAATAGAATAAAACCATAAGAAAATAACAAAATAAACTGCACGTCTTTCATTGAAGACTTTTTTTCCTCTTGGTCCTCTATCAATTGTGTCATATCTTTGAAGAGCTGCTCCGGCTAGATGGTTGATTGACACCAGGCCGCAGAGGGATGTTAGAAATCCATACGCTTCGCAGCCACGAACTCCAAAGGCCCATCTTTTCATTATATTTGCGTGTATCATCAAAGGAGCTGCAATTGAGGACATGATAAAATCCGAAACCATCATACTAAACAAAATGATCTTTTGGACTTGCCCTGGCTTGTATTGTTTAATTAGAGTCGCAAGAATAACACCGTTGAAGATACTTCCCACAGAAGCTATCAAAATCCCGACTGTTATCAAAGATGGATAAGTTGAAATAGCGACGACAGGTGGGCTTTCCTTCATTTTGAACATCAGTTAGGACTTCAACGTTCACATTTCGGAATCTCAGTTGAAAACCGAATGATCCTGAGAGGATTTCTTCTTTGATGTCTTTGAAGTTTATGTCTTTGCACTTGGTTAAATCTCATTTAGATACCATCATAAAATGATGCAGTTGTATCGAACTCCTTTAAGCACCATCAAGTTTAAAAAAATTTCCGATGCTTGTAACCGTCAGGAAAGTACTGGTGACCCCTAAAATGAAAACATGCATGAGAATGGCGTGTGTCAAAAATTATGTTACAAATATCATTCAGAGTAAACCCTTAACTTAAAGAGCCTTAAAAAGGGAAAGTGGAGTTGGGATGCTGCACGGCCGATTACCAAGAATGTTATAAGAATTTTAAAACATGTTTCGCTGTCGAACAAAAAACCAAGCCTTAAACTCTTATGCGCATCAAGCTGTCCCGCCTAGATTTTATATGCAGCTGTTTTGTTGCAGTAGAACGCCAGTGCTTACTCCTAATGGACAAGCTGCTTCGTGTAGATCTTGTATTGGAATACCAGAGTTTACCCCGATGACTGCATGGGTAAGCTCTCCCGGCTAGATTTTATAAGTAACTGCTTCGGCCTGCCGTAGAAAGCCAGGGCCGGGTCGTTTAAAGGTGGGTTAAATGTAAACCTGGATTAAGCAAAAGTCACAGCCGCAAGTTTTTTCTCTTGGGAGAAAATTACGGTTCTTTTAAAGTATTGTTCGGGTTTTTCTTGAAAAAAACTTTTAAATCCCCAAACCAGCGTTTGAACAACTGGGCAGAAGGTTTACTCCTGACAGACAAGCTGCCTCTGGTAGATCTTGTATTGGAATACAAGGGCTTAGCCATGATCGAACAAGTTGTATTGGCTATATTTTTTAGGTAGCTGTTTATCATTGTTTAAGTGTCTTGTGTTATCTAGCTGCCTAAAGACCTACTAATTGAGGACACTATCTAAGACGGATGGAGACCTTTACATGACAGACATCATTCTCCCCCAGCCCCCTTTGATTTTTTGAGGATAAAAAACGTTGCTGTTTTAACAGTTGCCAAAAAAATCTGCACAAGTGTCCTTTGATTAAAAGACGACATATGAGAGGAAGAAAGAAAGTCACGAGACATTTCGTTTGCTTTAAAATTGATGCTCTGCCCTAAACAGAAAACCGATTAATTTTTTTTTCTTTTTAAAAACACTTGATATCAAAAGTGAAATTTTAGCTGATATAGCCGCCATTTTGGATTTTTGGAAGTGGCTACAATGGCAACATGAGAACTTTTATTGATTATTGAAACTACTTTGCCAAATATAAATGTCTTAAATGTTTGCAATATTTTGGTGTCCACAGTTTTCCTCAACACCCCTCCTCCTTCATTACTGATGGAAACTCCGATTTATAAACAGGGAAGTAAAAACGAGGTTGATAATTATAGACCTATATCAGTCCTCCCTAAATATTTATTTCAAATTATTTTAACATGCGCTCAGGAGAACCTTATTTATATAATTTGTACTGTATTACATCGTCAAATAAAGTCTAGTGTCATGTCGTAGAGCACGGCAAACTTTGACCATGCCGAAGAATAGTGCTTTTGAGAATTAAACAATATTTCTAGATCTGTTTATGTTTTTGCAGCTTTGTAATCTGCGTTTCTCATACTTGAGGAAAATTAAATTAGCGAATTATACATAAATTTTAAAGCCTAAGGTGGACAAAATTTTAAGTTACAGTATTTTCAATGTTTATTGTGAAAATTATCCTTTGCAAACTGCGCTTGAGCCGAATTTTTCGAGAAAACTCATAAGTCCTGCTATGAAATACCACCTGCCATGGCGTGCATAAAAGCAGAAAATAAAAGCTCTACTTATATAATTTTAAAAAGGGTAACTTATTTTTTAAACTATCGAAACCAAATTATATTGCTGTTTGCATAAATGGTGTCTTTTCCAGGTGTGTTTCACCTGAAAATCAAAATATATTAAAGCAGTAGAAATTGAAGTTTTTCATACAGGAAAAATTCAACTGCATGCAAGTATCAAAGTGTTGATCTATTAACTTTAAGTTTAAAGTCTTAACAAGTTTTTAAAATCAAAAAATATCAAAATAGTTCACAATATTTTGTGTTGGTTCAATTTATGAATTACACATTTTCCTATAAAGATAAATTAAACTAAAAAAAAATGTGTAAAGCACTTCAGAACTAATAATTCAACACAAAGAAATCGTGAGTATAAATTACCGTTTATATTCTAATTCAATATTTTTTATCAAAAAAGAATGAAGGTATGACAAATGTGAATTTACTTACGCACAAAACTCTGTCTCGGTCTGTTACGCAAATTGGCATGATTGCTTATGATAAGCAAAATCATTATTTTGTTTTATTTATTCTAGTTTACGAATTCAGTGTTTGTCAAAAATATATGGTGGAGGCTTAACACTAAATATAACAGTAATAAAATTTGAAGATCAGATTCAAATTTCAAGAAGGAAATTATGTTTTCTGTATAAATAGTTTACATGTCCGCCAACACGAAAATAGTTGGTAAGACTTTGCAAGTTTTTTTCAGCTGACTTGAAATATAAACACAAAATTGTGCCTTTGCCAACTTTTATAATTTCCATATTTTCTCAATTTCCTTCAGTAAAAAGAGGAACAACATTTCTTAATTACTATTTAACATAATAAAAAGTGGGTTTATATTCTTGATTATTCTTGCCATAAAAGGTTAATGACGGCTTTCGCTTCCAAGCAATATTTTCACACTGGCCAAAAATGAAGACAACCAGGGCCCAGCACAGGCAGCCCAAGCTTAGTGTGTGTGGTAAAATTAGTAACGACATTTTCAAAATCTTTGTATAGGACTTTGTATGAGAAATTCTAAATTTAGCCGTCGATCGTAAAGAATCAATCAAATTGTAAAGTAATTTAGAAAAAAACATACTTTGAAGCTTAACAGTTGTTTGATGTTGTTTTTTCCCTCCCTTTTTGAACTATTGACTCAAAATCTGCAAAAATAGCGAAAGGGTCTCGCATTTTCCTCATATAATCCCTAAATACAACGTTTAATGGTTCCCCATCTTTGTCTACTGGCATTTTAGTTTTAACAGCTTTATTTTTAGAGCAGAATTCGAGATGTTTCTCCAGTGACTTTTTCAAATGAAATTGATTTAGACACCTGCTACAAAAGAAACGTCCATGTTGGTGATTATTCACCTGAGAGGAAAGTAAACTAGACATGTTCTCATAGCTGTCAACTCACCCGCACAGAGTGGGTGTCACAGGATTTCGAGCCTTATCACCCGCTCACCCGCATGGTAGTCGAACTCACCCGATTTTCCAGTGGTTGATGAATAGCTGATGCTGAAATAGCTGATGCAATAGCATATTTGAAACATTCATGATCATTGTTTTTAACATTAATAATTGCATTCTTATTTGCTAATTCCATCGGAAGTTTAAAGTGCATGCGCATATGAAGAAAAAAAATTTTTTTTTCGCTAGTTCATGATCAAAAGTAGATTACTTCAAGGTTCAGTTTCTGAAAAAATTTTGAAATCTGACTTTTATTTATTTTTTTTATAAGCGCTCAAAGTTGCAAATTCTAAGTCTTGGACGAGCAATTCGGAGTCTAGGTTCTAATGAGGCTCTGGCGTCATAAAAGTCACTTGCCTTCCCGATTTTGCATTGTGGTGTCGTACATTCTCTTACTTACATGTAGAGCTACAACACACGGATTTCCCATATTTTAAAGCTCTACATGTACGAGACTACAATGCAAAGTCGGGAAAGCAAGCGACTTTTATGACTTAAAATTTGCAACTTTGAGCGCTTATATATAAAAAAAGTTAGATTTCAAAAATTTTTCAGAAACTGAACCTTGAAGTAACCTACTTTTGAACTAGCGAAAAAAATTTTCCTTCATATGCACTTTAATATTGGAGCTTTCAGATGTTTCAAACGGATCAATTAGAATATCAAAGTATTCAACTCTATCAAAAATCCAACCAGATTCTTTACTCTGAAATTTATCATAATTTTCTAATACTCTATCTATCATTTTATCAAATAAACTTGATATGTAATCTCCATCAGTTACTATTTCTATACTACTAGGGAAATATCCTGAATCTTCATCTACATGATTTGTGGCGGGTTCTAATTCCTTATGAAACTTACAAGTTAATATGAATTTGACCTTAATAGATTTTTTTTGATCCAGCAGGAATTTTAAGTTTGATTTTATCTATAAAATTAATGTGATCAAGCCCTTTTATTCCTTCTATTCTGTAGCTTTTTAGATATCCTTTTAATGCTGATTCAAATTCTTTGGGAGTGTATAATTTTTCTTTATTGAATATTTTATGAACCTGATCATTGACAGTTCTTTTTATTGGCTCGGGAACATATGAAAGAATCCAATTTACAAAATTATTCAACTGCTTTTTAACAGGTTCAGCAGCTTTATTTGCAAGATTTTTCAAAGATTGGACATTGTAAGTGGGTTTGGTGAGTTTGAGAACTGATACATATATCAAAGGTACCGGCTGATCGAGAATATCATTTGTAGATGTACATTAATACTTGTAAAGCTTCAATGAGTTCCGCTTTACGCATTTTATAATTGCCTTTTATTTTATGCTCTTTGGCTAATGCTTTTAGCTCTGAAAAAGTATTTTTGTAATTTCATCAAACTACTAAATCTTTCAATAAAAGATTTTGTAACATATGCACGTGTTATAAAAACTAGTTAATTATTAATTTATGCATGACATTTATGGATGACATTTGCGCATGCGCAGATCAAAAAACGTAAATGGCAAAATGAAAAAAAATGCGCTGGGTTCGGCCATTATATACTACTCCCGAATATCTAATTACAAGCTTGGACTTACTTCGTTTTAAGCACAATTATTCCACAAGAGCTAAAACATGATACCGTTCACTAAAACCCAGAACAGAAGCAATTAATGAAAAGAACATTTTTCTATTCTTCCATAAAAGATTTTAATGCTCTTAACTTAGATCCAACTAGCTCTTTTAGCTAAATGAAGACTACTTTAATTAATAACAGTGCATCGAGTATTACGGTTGACAATTTTAACGTTAAAAAGTTATTTTAATTTTTTAGAATTTTACCTAGATCTATCTTATCATCAGATGAATTAGTTTTTTAAAGCGTTTTAATATCATTGCATTTTTAGTACAACTCCTTTTTAGAATTTTAAGCCTTGTAATATTATTGTAAATTTTAGTATAAATGTAATTAATTTTAAGAGGGAGCTAGGGAGAGTACTGTTACAGTAATTGATGTCATTCTCATTAATTAAAGTTTGTTATTATTATTATTATTATTTTCTTTTTATTAATATTATTATTATTATTATTATTATTGTTCAAACCAGCTCGAAGTCACGTGACTGAATGAATTAGTTAAAAAATAGTTTTTATATCAAATTTATACATCGACTGGAAAAGTACAATGTGACACGTGACCATAGTTGATAACTGGAATTATACTGGACTCTTCTGCCATCGCAGTTTTATCAAAAACAGAACACAGATAGCGGATATAAACAGTTTTATACGCATTTTATAACTTGACGTTTCATTTGCTACTCTGCAAACATTTTCAAAAGTAACCGTTAATTTAATCAAAAATATCAAGTAAGACTGTTTTGATATAACTGCTACTGGAAAGACTGATTTTCATTGTAGAATAAAAGAAACCTTGTTAATACAAGAACTCAAGTCCGCCATGAATTCAAACGTGGCCAGTGAGAAGTTGTTACTATATTAGTCAGGAGCCCATAAGGCATAAGTATTAGTAACATTCAAACACTGTCGTTTTTTTTCAATTGTTGGTAGATTAATTTAGTACCCAGTTCTCCTTGTTTCTTTTATAAGGATCCTTTTTTAAAATTAACGGTTACTTGAGTAGCATGCGAAAGGTCAAACTGGACACTTAATACACATTCCAAATCTCGTCATGCAATTGGTTGATTACTTATGAAATTAGAAGGACGACGAGGGGGGGGAGGGTCAGATTGATGTCCTTCCACCCCCACCCTCATATCTTTGTGTTACTTTTTTGCTCATGCATTCTAGGGTTAAGATCCTGAGTGTCTGTCCGGCCGGGAATCTAACCCAAGCCTCGCGCACAATAGACTGGCACCTTAACAACCATGCAGACTAACCCGGAGCCCAGAGGGGCAAAATTTCGGGGCGTATTACTTCTTTGGAGTAAATATGCATGTAACATAATTGCAGCTGAATTCTGGGTTAAAATTGCTTGCTAGAATCAAAGGAAAATTTTAATACTATAAAGACCGTTGCAATTGAGATAAGGAACGATTTTTCCCAAGACACACTCACGATTTATTGAACATGTGCGCTTGAACAATTGCTGATTACGTTCGTGAAAATGGAACGCATACCAACACCTAGTTTCTATATAATTTCTTCGATCTTGTCAGTTTTGCCGATTCTATGAATGGTGCACATGATATCCAAAAGACACTTCTTACCTCATCAGAAAACACTGAAACGTTCAGGGACAGTTGTGCAAGACAATGGCATTGTGTGCATTGCATCAATCTCATCCTGTGCATTACTTCCTGGTTAGCCCAGTTGGTAAGGCGCAAGTCTGCTGTACGGGAGACTCAGGTTCGACTCCCGGCCAGACCACCACTCAGGGTCTTCATATTATTGAGGAGAAAGTTGCTCTAATATCTGCAAATGGTTAGACTTTAATTCAAGTCATCTCGGATAAGGACGTTAAACCGTACCGTAGATACAGTCTCTCGATCACTCTGTCGGGATATTAAAAGAGCCCACACATGCAAAGAGTAGAGCAATGATTCCTGTGTTGTGGTCTTCCATTAAGGGCACTTCTTATCGGCTGACAAGTTGCGCCTTAACATGTAAATTGCTCCAGAGGACTTTCTAAGACCAACTGTCTGACCTCAACTGTATATACTTATAAACAGTTTCTGAAAAGCTCTTAGAGGAGAACTTGTATATATTTATTATTATTATTATTATTATTATTATTATTAAAATTATTGTTATTATTCTTATTGTTATTATTAATTTAGATATTATATGGAAACCATGCAGGCTTATTCTTGCAGTTGCTCGCGGGTTCAATCTTGATGTTCTACACTTTCGAGCAATTCTCGGCCAGCCAATTACAACGAACTGGCTGGCTATCATATATGCCTCAACTTCAAGCAAGCGTGGTGCTTTTAAAATAGCTAAGTCAGCTTCACAGCAAGATTTCTTTGGTTAGACTCCCAGCGAATTAATTGGAACAGCCATTTATCACAGTCACAGTCAATAGATTCGATGGCGAATTTTGACTACGGGCTTTGCTTCAATTGCTAGCGAATGTAATTGAAGAGCTTATATAGATCACAATACAAGCTTTTTATAAGCTGAGGATCCAAATATCTGTGAAAATGTTTTACATAGGGACCTAACTAAGACTCGTACATTACGTTAGCAACACAACATGAAACACAAAATGTCTCGCAGTGTTTCACATTCATCATAAAATGCGTGGCGGCATATGCATCGTCAGTTTGAAAATGCCTTGATTGCATGTTTTTAGTATGTTTTTTCTTCAAGCTGAGCCCCTAGAAATAAGAACAAAATTAAGAACGAGTTGAGGCTGAAATCATTACAAATTCAAAAGCAATGAGCCTCGGAAGAATTGACTGGCTTTTATAAAAAGCGCGTAAATGAAAAACATTTCGCTGGTCTTGGTGGCCAATTTTTATCAAATTTTACCTGTCGGTCTTTTCTCAGACTCTCTGCGAACGTTTAAACTTTGATTTCTAGCAGTTAGTCTTGCGCTGAAAGAGCAATTACTAACGCGCCTTGTAAACATGTTATCTGGCCTTTGTGAGGCAGCTAGTTGAGCATAACTTTAATTAATTTTAATGTAGGTCTCCAAATATAACGACTTCAATTTGTATCCGCCCATTTTGTTTCGTCTCTCAAACAAGCAATTAAAGTGAATATATACTAAATCAGTTTTGTCTCAATAATACTATTAAAATGTTTACGGCAACAAAATCTTTATGGCAACTAAAATATTCAATATTCAAAATGAAAAATAAGAATAGAATAGAATAGAATTTTATTAATCAAAAAATCCACCTTGCAGTCGCTAAGACTGAATTGCGTGATTATAACAAAAATTCAAAAACTTTAAGAACAATAAATTAAATATATAAATATATATCTTCGTTTGGAAAAGGTCTTTAAATTTTGTGCATGAGCGAAAAAGCAAAAGTATAACTTTAAAAGTGTAAATTTACAAGGAAAATTTTTAAAATAGTATTTTTTTCGTTAATATTGTTACACACTTGTTTTTACAAGTATAAAAGAATATAATTACCGCCTACATTCTGACGTAGTCCGATACACCAGTTTGCTAGGAAGTTGTAGCACCTTAGATATAAATTATAGTTATGTTGCTGAACTTGGCCGTATCGTTTGTCTGGCGAGTTGCTCTAGTCCTTTGTATGAATTCCTTCCTGAATCAGATAAACTTCGATGGCCAGCCCTTAAGGTGTATAAATGATTTATCAATTTTATAATTATAAATTAACTGTGCGTTTCAATGACATTTATCTTTTCCCAGAAAATCTCAATATAAAGAAATCTAAACCAATCCGTAACCGAAAACACAATCCTTCAACATATCGTATTATTTTCAGATTTTCGACTTGGGAAAACCCCGTAGTAGAAGGAACTTCAAATTGCAAAAGCTTTTGTGAGACAATAACTATTATATTAATAAGCCTCCAGCCGCAATGCCGCGCTAATGATTTTGTTTCGGTGTTCCATTCAATTAGAGAAACCTGTTCTCCTTCCGTTCGGCTGCTTCAGAGTTCTTCAGATAGATTATTGTAAATGCAAGCTGCGCCGATGTTTCTACAGAAATAGTTCCGTCGTCGGAGCGAATGACGAGGATTCCAGTCCGAAACGTCAGTAGAAAAATTCATCTCCACTACGGTGTATTAACTTATTTATTTTCAAAAAGATAGATTCTTGGACTGTTTTACAAAATTCTTCTATTCGTTTGCTTTAATTAGCGGATGAGTGCTAGATATTCAATGATTCATCTGTCCATTGACAGAAGAACTGTAGAAATACTAAATCAGTAATTCGATTGTACAGCTTGAAAACCTAAACCTTTTAACAAAAATCCTTTTGTCAACCTATACAAATATTAAGATTATTCAAAAAACATGCATGATTCATTAAACAAGATTATCAGCCTAGTAATCAAAAATTAAAGTTTATCTATGAAACATCTTTAAGAATTGCAGCGAAAAAAATATCTTTACAGTTTCCATTTATCTTATGTTCCAGCAACACAGTTAAAGTATACCCGGTGGGTCAAGAAATTTTTTGCGTGTTAACTTGCAATTGCATAATTTAGATTACTGAAACAACACAAAACAAAAGCTTTTTTGCTTCATTCCTAAAACATCTGACATCAAGAATTTTTTCAGATTATTACAGGCTTATCCGCAGTAACAATGTAGCGGAAAGATATAGTTTTGCTTTTTCAGATCTTTTTGTTTTTCATTAATGGATGTTTTTGGTAATCAGCTGTTTCATTTGATAGCTCCTGTTGGGTCATCGATAAAGCTGTTTTCGAACTGATTTGGAAGGTCTTACCTCGTAAATATTTCGCTTTGATTAATGAAACACTTTTTATTTAATGCAGACCTATAATTTTAGTTTTTGAATGAGAAAAAATTTTAATTCAGACTTGTTTTTTTCCAGTACTGATCTTGGTAGAATTGAGCTAACAACTGTTAAATCTAATTGTCTCCAAGGCAATTCAAAGAGCCTCGCGCAAATATTGCAAAAGCATTATCTTGATCTATTTTTAAAATGTTTGTCAGTTCTGTCATTTGGTACTTGTAACACTTAATTTTTGTGATTCTAATTCAAGAGCCAAAAACTAGATTTTTTGGAGTTTCTTTTCTTTTAGTTATACTCAAACTTATTTTCAAATAAGCCTTATACTTATAGCAGTCTCAAGTCAGTGGAACCGTTATATCTGCCAGTTGTTGAAAACAACTCGAGGGGAAACGTTTCTAAGCTCATATAATCAACATGGACATTTTAATGAATACCTTTTGATAAATTAAGATTTCCGATTCTCTGTCAGTTAGCTGTTGCACTAAAATATAATATAACAATACTTGAAAGGAGTCTGAAAGTTGAGATACCGTTTGAAAATTGAATTTAAAAAAAACGCTTGTAGTATGGAGGATTATTGTTGTATAACAGACTTTACTGACATGCAGAGATTAAAAACTGCAAGCTTATTAATTTTGTAAAAAAAATAATCTTTTTATTTCTATCAGAGTATTCTTTCGTGTAGACTTGCACGATAATATTCTGTCGAATGCTATTAGGTTACATTCAAAATGATTATATTGTTCATTTAAAAAGCAGAAAGAATTTTGGTCCAAATATTGGTAAACATGCATCTAAACGTTTTTCAAAATCAAAATTTTTCATACATCTTACTAAAATATGTCAATGTGCCTTTTAATTTGATTTGTATTTGGAAAACTAAATGCTTGTAAAACTGAACTTGAAATCTTATGAGTTGTGGCTGTATAAAATGTTCTATAATTACTAATAAATGTATAACTACAATTCTATTGCTTTGAGTTTGACTTTATAAATGAAAATTTTAGTGTCCTTAATGTTTTTCTACAATTTATAGCTAAAATATGATAATAAAAACCACAGTACGCAAAAAAAATGTTTACCTTGTTTTGAAAGTTCTTGCGACTAAAGACAGGACAATATTGACTTATAAGCTTGACGTTAAAAATTAAATTCCAATTTGCAGCTGTTCACAAATCGATATATGATTCTCCAGGTTGTCAGAGGAGTGTTTGATACTCAGATAAACTGCTGATAATTACTTCTCAAAAATATCTGTTAGCTTTAAAGTTTATGCTTATATAATTTCTTATTCAGTATTTAAAGATCAGTGAGAAGTAGTGAAAAAGTCAAAAATAAAAACAGTACTGCAAAAAGATGCAAATAACTGCATCATGTGGTTTTCTACAAGTTACGTAACAAACATTTAACAACTGCTATCAATGTAATGAACGGCTTGCCAAGATGAGTACAAGCCGTAAGGTTTCTGAACAAAAGGAACACAACTTAAAACGCCGAAAGCTTTCAACTGACAATGATTTATATCAATGACAATGGTTTATTTGTGGATTTTTTTAAAAAAAATAACGTACTTCATGAATATAGACTTAATTACAACATTTAAAAATGATCTAAAATCTGCATATTAGAAACACCACGTCACAATTTAATGCACTGCAGTGCTGGACAAAGTACACAGCCAATCATTTGCTACAAAGAAAAAGAATACATAAGAATATTTTTTCAACTAATAGTAATCGTTATGACTTAAGGTGGTCTAGATCTTCCACTCAAATCATATTTTTCTCTAAAATCAAACTTTTGAGAAAGTTACTATTATTTTCTAAATACTGATTATAAATGATGATTGAAGCACTAACGTTTGAACACCCGGTTGCCATGGAAACGATGCAAGTCTTTAATGGGTCTCTCAAAATGGTGCCTCCACTGGAAAACAATTTGGCCCAAAAGAAACCCCCCACTGACAGAAAAGTAATTTTTGCACATCATGCTCGTGTGTATCTCAATATCTGTGCATTAAACTTCAGAAATTAGAAAGAATTGCACTCTGTGGCTAAGCAAAAAATTTCAAATTTGCCAAAAAGCTGGAATTTTTTTTAATATAAGCACCTACTGTTTCAGCTTGTTGCAACAAAATCAAAGGACAGAGTTGCAAGATTTGAGGTTTGTTGCACAATAGAGCACTTTGGCACAAGTTTCCAACCAAAAATATTTGCTGGTTGTGAGACCACGAACTTTTAAAAATTAATTTTGAGCCGATAGACTGTTGAATTTCTTACCCAGTTCAGAAATATCAGGGGTAATAAAAAAATTGCAGCTGCCAAGTTTTACCATTTCTTCAAAATATTTTAGTTTAAATATATTTCAGAGGCATGAAGGAAAACCAAAAAAATACAAATTATTCAAGTTTTTACATACTTTAAGAATGATGGCACTAATAATTTATATATATCGATTTCGCACAAAAACCAATACGATTTTTGAATCAAATGTACTCTGCAGCAAAACTCTTAGATTGTTTTTTTGGAAAAGGCAACAACTATTATATTATAAGACAACTCTTCTTTTTTATAAATATGTATTTTGTTTGGAAATAGCTGTCAAATCTAGGCCAAAACTACAGGATTTTGCTAGCAACTTTGCCTGAGCCTTCATTCATTTCAAATCAGTTGCAATGTATAACGGGATGTTTCAAATATTTCTTCCCGGGAAAGCCCCCATCCCTAAAGATTTTATTTTTTTACAAGTCTTAGAACAAGCTACCAATCTGCTCCAAAAAGCACTCAATTGCTTTTTGCTTTTGATCAAACTTACCAAAAACCAGAGTACAGCTGGCGAGACCCGGCACATTTGCTCTTATCGAAATAAGTAGACCAACTAAATGTTGCCAAATTCACAGTGCCAATAAACTTTTCTTCGCAATAGGCAAGATTTAAGCCTTCTTAGCCCTTCATGATGAGCTCAGGCACCAGCAACAACATATTATGTTATGTTTTGAAGTTTAAAACCACCCTTTAGAAATTTAATTGAATTATGGCGTGTAATGTCACGTGAACAACTTTTATGTGACATCATCCCCGAACATGCTTTGCGCAGACCTCCGGTTTATTTCGCAGAAGAAATAACAGTTTGATTACACCTTACCTCTATCCCCTAAAGCCCCTTTTTTCGTAATTTTATTTGTGTGGGAGACCACCTTAATGAGGCATAAACCAATTGTAGATTTGCATACAATTTGGGCATCCTGTTGATGAATAGTAACTGTTTTGCTATTTTTTCAGCAGCATTAAAATTATGAGTTTGCCAGATTCGTATAAGAGCAAAATTTCGAGTAATTTCTATTTTCTAATTCTCAAGAGTGCTGTCATCCATATTATCTTTCTCCAACTGAATGATCGACACAAAGACTTGCATTTCAAGATTTGCAAATGAATCTTAACATCCCCGCCCCCCCCTTGTTTTCCTTTGAATAACTGAAATTTGTTTTCTTTGGAATAATTGAAATTTGTTTTTCTTTGAATAACTGAAATTTGTTTTCCTTTGAATAATTAAAACTTGCTTTTCTTTGAACAATTCAAATTTCTTTTCCTTTGAATAATTGAAACTTGTTTTCTTTTGAATAATTCAAATTTGTTTTCCTTTGCATAATTGAAATTTGTTTTTCTTGGAATAACTCAAATTTGTTTTCCTTTGCATAATTCAAATTTGTTTCCAAATCACGTGATCTATTTTAATTAATCGCGAGCACTAACTACAGAGTAAACTAAGAATCATATCAAATACATATCAATACACAACAATTTAAAGTTTTCTATTTTTTCCAAAACATTTTCGATACTTTTAAAAACTTTTTCATCGGTAAAAACTTTGAGTACAACGCCTAAGACTCAAAAAACCTGAATAAAAAAAGATTTTCAGTTGTAGTAAACATCCCATTGTTTTAATGAGAAAAACTGAACCGATTTTAAAGGGAAAAAAACAAAATACACAAGGGGTAAGTAGGTCAAAATGCACCAAAAAAATAAGCTATTGACTTACCGTTCTTTGTGTTCTATCAACGCAGTTTCTTTTGGCATTGTTAAAACAAACACCTGGTGACTCAATGAAATGACTGGATTTTAGTTAATTGTCCTATATTACCAATATTCAAACAGCAATAAACACAATCAGAAAGCTAAAAGCCTCAAAAAAAATTTCTGCTTTACTCTATAAATATAAAGTCTATAAATCTAGCTCTTGATGAGCAACCATTGTTATTCTAACTACTTCTGTTTTTCAACAGAACCTTGAAAGAATTTACTAACAACGCGTTAAAGACTATAGTCGATAGTCCAGAGCAATATTCCATGATATATCTAATGTTGATCCTGACACTTCCATATCAAAACCTAATTTTAGTGATTCTAATGAAAGATACAAAAATCGTTGTTTAAAAACCGAATTGAAGCTGAACAACCAGAAAAACGGGTTGAAAAAACCTTGTTCGACCCGCAGGTGTTATTCAAATTGAAATCGAAACAACTCGATCGATCAAAAATAACATTTGAAAATTTAACTCAAGAACTTAAAAAAACTGCTCACAGATCAACCAGAAATTTTGTTAAACAATGTTTAAAATAACTCTTTTTAAACGATTTGACTGAAAAATGCCTTTGTTAGCTGTTGTACCAAAATATATACAATATCAAGAAAAAAAGAATAGCAAAATTGTGCAAAACAAGTGCGTATTGTTGTAACTGCACAAGTCTTATTATTTTATCTTTTTTCAATTTTATACGTCTATGACTAGACATAATTTTCGTCTCTGTTTGCTGTCTAGGGACGCCAAACACAGCACTTTGAAAGGTTTTTGTCTCGCCTCGTAGAATTTCGTGAGTCTCTTTTTCAGCAACATTGAAATTATGTCTGTTCAGATACTATTCGCTGTCTCGCGTTTTTCGGTAGTTACTCGCCACTCGGAGTCTCCATTTTCGCATATTTGAGGTCGTGATATTCTTGTTCTTGACTGCTATCCGTGTTAACAGACTTGATACTTCGCATAGATTAATTCAACAGCCTTCATACAACTGCAGGCTCTTTACAAGGACACGTTCGTTTGACTCTGACTTGTACAAAAATTTACAAAAATGTCGCGGTAAATGAATAATGGTTTGGGCAATAGTTTGATAGAAATAAACAAATAAATAACATCTGCTTTTTTTTCCAAAGCAGTTCTTTACGGCCCTATTTTCGCTCTTTTGCTAAGGTAGCTACCTTAACACTTCAAAAATTGGCCGTTTTTAAAGGCAAACTTCGGCAGCAATTTACTACATGAAATACTTGTTGTTATTAGGTAAACGTGGTATCAAAATAAAGCTACAACCTTCTACTTTCCGCTCATGCAAAAAACGGACTTTAAAGTCTTCTTCAATGCAGAAATTATTTTTTTGTTAAAAATGTCGCGGGTTTAAACATTTGGTAGTCGCAGTTCAATTACGTACTTAAAAGTCTCATACTCGCAACGTAAAGTCTAAAATGTCCAAACCTATCGGGCTCGCAAAGCTAAACGCAAGTCTCGTTACTCTCGCATTTATTGTTCGCCACCCCCTTTATCTTTTAAAATGTTTTTTTTTTTTTCTTAAAGTGGCAGGACAGATTTTTAAGTTCAAATTGTGAATGTACAAAATAAAAAATCTTCATACACTTTACGACTATATGTAAATGCGGCTTTAAGCTTGTTTTTTGTTTTGACTAAATTATTTTAAAACTGAGCTTTGAATCTTTTGGATGTTTATAATTAAATGCGTGCATCAACTACCATTTCAAGAATTAAGTTTCTCTACCTCAGCTAGTACTTATGAAATTAAATCTGAAGTAACATTTCTTATCCACTAGAACACCGGAAAGTTTTTACTCTTTCTAGATTAAAATATTCAAAAGAGAACATCGAGAAAAAAAGATTACCTTGTTTAGGAAATTGCCAATGCGGAAAACAACACAGAAGCAGCAACTTCGATCTATGGGCTGAACACAAATTTCTTTTTAGCAGCTGTTTACATTTGATAGTTTATATTTGATAGTTGCCACAGTTTTCACAGTCGGAGACGTGGCTCAAAGACACGATACACAGTTTATATGAACAACTTTGTTAGAACAATAAAGCTCAGATTGGCTAAAAACAATTTAAGAACAAAACTTAGAAGATGAAATAGAAATAAAATGTTTCTGGTTGAAACTTTACTGAATCTTGCGATTTACGTTCACAATACGCACTGTAACTACGACGGACGCATTTTTTCCCAGCCTCATTGAATTATTACATCTAATTTCTCCCAAATGACAAACCTATTCATGTAATAGAAAAATCTCTCCAGAATACAAATAATCAGCATTGTTTTTGAATGTTTTGTCATTTTGTTTTGATTTCTGAGCATTTCAAACAGCTTAAGGAAGTAGAAACAAATTAGGAAGAAATTTACGCTGAAGCAGTTCAAAAATTAAGAAAAATTAAGGTTCGGATAGATTTACTACCTCTTATTAAAAAAATACATAAACGGGTTAACCGCGAGGACTTACAGCTATAATAGTTATTATTATGTGTTTGTACATATGTGTAAGATTTAATGTACAGTGAAAAAATTGTGAATATCATTCACATTCACTGTGAAAAGAAGTAAACAAGAATATTGAGACGCATTTTTTGCATGATACAATTTTTGCGTTAAAGGTTCGATAAGAGGAATTTTGTTGGAATTATTTAACAAATAAACATTTGATTGCTATCGAAGGTATATCATTGGTGCCCAGACCAAATTGTGAAATCACCTATCACGAAACACAACTTGAAACATCATAACATTTCAATATTTGACAGTATTTTACTACTTCAGCACAATTGCAGGAAAATACTATAATTACTTATTCAAATGATTATGAAGGCTGAAGCTAGAAAAATGAATTTTTAAAGTTTACAAGCCTCGACATGTTTACATTCATTCATCTCGCTCACATGAATAGCTAGAAAGCTGGGTATGGCTAACTGCATGCCTCCCCTTTTTCATATCTCACTTTCCAATGTAAAAAAATAAATGTATTTCAAACTCTTAGGATTTAAAAACAACATTAATGGATGTAAGTGGTTAGCATATTTTTTGAGCGCAAGCATCTTAGCACAATAACGCGTTCTCAGCACGTTTTACCGTGAGATGAGTAAAACAAAGAAAAAGGCTGTTAATATGTAAATAGATTAAAAACCTCCAAGAACCTTCCTAGAACTCTTATCAATCAAATTATTTTCTAACCTATATGACGGGTTATTCTTGATTTAAAACTGAACCAAATTCAAAGAATAAATAAGCTTCTCTTAAAAGTTCATTACTTGTAAGCCAACAACTTTAGAATAGTTTAAATATCGTTTCGGTTAGATTTTATATCTGCCTTAACACTGTTAAAAGAACACGACTTTTGTTTTTTTGCCTAGTGCTCGTAGAGCCGCGGGCACCATGTCATCGTGCATACGTGTCCGTAACTCGGGTTTTCTCGTATTCTTTCGGCAATAACCCGAGACCACTTTTGAGCAATGTTAGTTTGATCGTATCCCGACAAGTCGTGACGTAAACCTGTTATTATTCCAAGTGTGTTTTCCATTGCCGGATTTCATACCGAGAGAGCCTGAGTACAAGTCTCTTAATTCTCATACGCACAAAATATGACTAGTATAAAAAGAAAGACCACACTATAAATAACAAATTCCCAAAGTTTGATGTTAAACGGATGAACAGTTAACGAAATACAGCTGTTTTAAAATACGAGAACTACTAAAGAAAGGTACGTATGGCGTCCGGATGCTATGTGAAGAACGGTCCGGGACATATATTTCTTTAGTAATTTTTGTATTTTAAAACAGCTACCGCAGTTATTCACTTTTAAGCCGCACCCCCTACATTTTGACAAAGATAGCTGAGCGGCTTCATGAACGGTTTGTTTTGGAAAATACTCAGTTTTAAGCCGCATCTCGTTTTTAGGAGCAAACCTTTGTTAATAAGCACGCAACAAATTGACCTAATGGCTAAATTCAAAACAAAGTTGTTTTCACGCAAAAACTTTGAAACTGTGCATTCATTCAGTTGCAAATTTACACAAAACAATTTTGGTTCAAAAGTAAACAGGAGTAGACCCCTGAGAATATTTTAAAGTTTCATTCAAGCTAAAAATACAAAATCTGTTTGCTCGTTTCTGGATTTCTCTGCAGTCTTTCACTAGCGCAATTTGGCCAATCCTTATATGGAGGCTCGGGAGAATGCTCCCTCAGGAAATTTTGAAAATTTAATTCCCAGGAAGGGCGATTTTTTTTTATTTTTAATGAATCATTAGTCCTTTGAATTATGAATATAGCGATAATTTATCTGGTATCTGGATCAATGAACGGGTATAGTTTCTTCCTACTGGAACTGGAAAAACATTTGCATTTTGAGGCTCCGTCATATTTTCTACATAACTACATTCGGAGAGGTTGTCAACTCAGAGTCAGACATGGCGGCAGGTTGGCAGTGTCTCAGTGAGTTTTTAGTTTTTATCAAAAGAAAAATGCTGCGGCAGTCGAACCTTTCTGCAAGCCTGGACCCGATTAAAATTCAATATCATTTTTATCATGTTGATGGACTTCGTCAATCTGATAACGGACTGGTCAATGGATAATTAATTATTAAATACTTGTATTAAAGAAACTTGACAATTTTTGAATTTTTTGATTGATATTTATTAATAAATCATAATAACAATTTGTTTGGTAGAAAAATATAAATGATTTGTTATATATGTTAAAATGATAACTTAAAACTGAAAATGTTAATGAAAATATGTCTTTGGTAAAACTAATGAAATAAACTCCTGATGATATAATCAAAACAGTAACAACATTAACTATAACTTCACAACAATTGTTTGCTAGAAAAATAGAAATCAATTACCATCTATAATAACAACAATATAAAGCTAAGAAATTAAATGATAAACATTTTGTAAAACTTAATGAATATCAACTGATTTGATTAAATGTTAAAAATTATCGTCATAACAGTAACAATGTTAACCAATGACTTCAGTATGGTAACAAATATTAAATAAAAATAACGCAATTATTCAATATTCAAAATTTGGTAGTTGGTAAAATTATATGTTAATGTCATGGTTCCTGTGGACTGTGAGCATAAAATATCTTCAAGTTGTCTCTCCATGGCTGTTCTCATCGGCGAAGAGAGGACTCGTCCTGGCAGATAGTTCAAAGAAATCGTCTCTTCAACGGGTATAGAGCGGTCTTCAAAAGCTTTTAAGTACATAGCATCTCCTTTGAGAATAATTTCATCCATTGTTTCGGTTGTCCACGTCAAAATATCGCTCGAATTTGCACATAACAAAGCTGAAAGACTCATAAAAGCACACTGTCTTCCTCAAGAAATATCGCTGAAACGATTATTGACGAATACTCAAACGAGCGAAAATAGTAGAATTAAACATGATAAATTTGGGGACGTACCTTCTTGACACGGCTTGCGACGAGAAAAGGATAGCCTCGTGGATCGATTCGCATGTCATCCGACGACT
>JAOBRB020318907.1:0-10923 GCA_027575285.2 Zoanthus pulchellus | reverse complement strand
AGAACAACATGATAGGAATGACTATTTAAAAAGACTTGTAAGAAACGCGGAAGACGAATATGAACCGGGTGATATCGAGCAACAAGTTGACAAGAATTCCTTAAACTCGAAAGAAGACCATCCTGAAATGAATGACAACACAGATGATTATCAATTTGACAGTCACCATGATCAGTACAACTGGAATGAGAATGAATGGCCCACACCTAGCGTAGAACAACATGATAGGAATGACTATTTGAAAAGGCTTGTAAGAGACGCCGGAGACGAAAATGAACCCGGTGACATCGAGCAACAAGTTGACAAGAATTCCTTAAACTGGAAAGAAGACCATCCTGAAACAAATGACAACTCAGATGATTATCAATTTGACAGTCTCCATGATCAGTACAACTGGAATGAGAATGAATGGCCCACACCTGGCATAGAACAACATTATAGGAATGACGATTTGAAAAGGCTTGTAAGAGACGCCGAAGACGAAAATGAACCAGGTGATATCGAGCAACAAGTTAAGAATTCCTTAAACTCAAACAAAAACTATCCTGAAACAAATGACAACTCAAATGATTATCAATTTGACAGTCACCAGGATGATAACAACCGGAATGAGAATGAATTGACCACACCGGGTGCAAAACAACCTGATATGAATGACTATTTGAAAAAGCTTGTAAGAGGCGCGGAAGAAGAAAATGATATCAAACAACAGGTTGACAAGAATTCGTTAAACTCGAACGAAGACCATCCTGAAACAAATGACAACTCAGATGAAAACCGGGTTGACAGTCGCTATCAAAACAACCGGAATGAGGATGAATTGACTACACATGGTGTTAAACAACCTGATATGAATGACTATTTAAAAAGGGATGGAAGGGAAACGAAAGCAAAAAATGAACCGCATGATATTGAGCAAGAAGCTGACAAGAGCTCCTTAGAGTCAAAAGAAGACTATCCTGAAGCAAATGACAACTCATATGAGAACCGAGTTGACAGTCGCCATGATAATAACAACGGGGATGGCCTAGAACAACCTTATATGAACGACTATTTGAAAAGGGATGGAAGAGACATGAAAGAAGAAAATGAAGCGCAAAACACTGAGCAACTGAGTGATCGAAATACTTTAGATTCGAACGAAGATCCTGAATCAAGTGACAGCTCAAATGAAAACGAAGTTGACAGTCGCCATAATCAGAACAACTTGAGAGCAAATAGACTGTTCATACCTAGCCCAGAACAACCCGGTGTTAATGAACCAGAGAATAGTGAGCAACAGGGTGATAGGAATTCTTTATCCTCGAGCGAAGGTCAATCTGAAACGACGGACAACTCAGATAAATATCAATTTGACAGTCGCCAAGACCAGTACAACTGGAATGAGAATGAATGGCCCACACCTGGGGTGGAACAACCTGATATGAATGACAAAAGGGATAAAAGATACGCAAAAAAGGAAAACGAACCGGATATCGAGCAACAGGTTGACAAGAATTCCTTAAACATAAAAGAAGACTATCCTGAAACGAGTTACAACTTAGATGAAAACCAAGTTGACAGTCGCCATGATCAGAACAAGAATGAGAAGGAATTGGATCCGTATGGCGCGCAACAACTTGATACGAATGAACCAGAATATACTAAGCAACAGGATGACTCGAGTGAAGACCATTTGGAGACAAATGATAACGCAGGTGGAAATCAAATTCAGAATGAAAATTATGACAACAACTCGAATGAAAAAGAACTGCCAGATACGACAGAGGAATCCATCGCAGAAGATCAATCTGCTTGGAATGGAGAAGAATCGCTTAGAGGTGATTACAATGGGAAATTGAATAAAGCGTTTTCCGAAAGAAGAAAAAGGAATGACGCATCAGCAGATTTCTCTACTGCCTCTTTGAATGAGGTCCGTTATGATGGTCACCTAAACTCTGAGCGCCGGAAAAAAAGGAAGGCGATAATTATTTCTGGTGTCCTGGCACTCCTTGCTCTTTTGATCTTTTCGATGATTGCGGGTTGCTTTCATTATCGACGCCGAAGAAAGCAGCAAAAGTAAGTAATTGTTGTTCGTTTTAAATAAGTAAATTTATTAAACTAATTGCGGCTGATCAGTTATGATTAGGTAAGTTTCTTTAAAGTTTCTGCTAATGTATGAAAGTTTTCTTTCTTTCTTTTTCTTTTGCAGAATTTTCGTAATTATAACCTATTTTTCCCGCAAATGTCCTAATGGCTAGTCAGTTAGGGCTTCTGGTGTAGCATCAGGGTTAATTTCACGAGTCTCTTCATCCGCTTTCACAAAAGTGATCAGTGACTTTTCTGTTTCTTCATTATACGCCGTTTTTAGAAGAATAAGTTGATTTTCCGACGAAAAACTAACGTCCGAAACGTCAAGAAGTAATCTCTTTCTTTATACAGTGTAAAATATTGTCTCAGCATATATAGGTCATAGTTATTTCATTTCATTCAGTATGTCAACGTTGTGTTTCAGTACTGAATCCAAGGATGTGGAAGAAGGACACAGCTCCAATAATCAGCAAGAAATTACTTCAAGCTCAAACCAGGATTTTGTCGCAAATATGAAAAAGCAAAGACGCAAGTCGCAGGGTTATGGGAGTAATGACATCCTTAACTCGGACGACGAAGCCGTCGACAAGGAAGATTATATTAAAGAGAAAATGCAAAAACAACGTCGAAAATCACAGGCATATTGCTCTGGAAGTGAAAGCAGTCTTGAAGAAATCGTTGTTGAATAAAAAAGATCACACATGGTTTATGTAAAATCTCCTTTTACTTTTAAAAACTTCTGTTTGTTCATTTTTTCTAAATTTTCGACAACCTGGAACAATTGATGACATAAGTTTCTTACTTGATACCAATTACGTTTTATTAAATTTTGTCAAGTTTTTGGTCAGTTTTATGTTGAACAGCAAGAATATTGATTAAACGTACAGCCTTTAAAATGTGCACAGTATGAGTGGTATTAATAATCTCTTACTTGAGCAAGTAGAGTATTTTTTTCAAGCTCTTTGGCAGCCTCCTAGACATAGATGTGGGCTTCTACGGATAGCAAAGGGAACATTTGCTCTGATCCATAATATCGTTATTGCATAGTTCTCTTTCTTTATATTTGATAGGAGTTCAGCTAGTCTAGTATGAAAACACTGGCACTATACACTTTTAATAAATACCAATGATGCAAATATTCCTTGTTTAACTATTTCTTGGCCTATACTTTCTCTTCGTTTTTGTGAAGGTTCATATCATTCTGTTTTAGGGCCGGTGAGTTTCCTGTAGGAGTATGTGTTAGGGTGGAAAACCTTTATGTGAAAAAAGGCGATTCCATCTCTACCAAAATCCACAATGCGAATTAACAGTGTTTTGTTTTTGAGCTCCTTGTAGAAGTGTGTGTTAGGGTGGAAAACCTTTATGTGAAAAAATTAAAGGCGACTCCGTCTCTCCCAAAATCCACAATGCGCATTAACAGTGTTTTGTTTTTGAGCTCCTTGTAGGAGTCTGTGTTGGGTTGGAAACCTTTATGTGAAAAAAGGCGAGTCCGTTTCTCCCAAAATTCGCAATGCGCATTCCGACGAAGATCTAGCTGTGAATCTATTAGCACCACAGTTGAGAACTTTGCCTGTTGTAATGATGATTGCAATCTCAACATTGAAGCAGACCGTATCTAGAAGTTCAGCTTCTATAAGTAATTAACAACAACAACAACAATCTTTATTCGCTTTTGTACAAATATACTTAATATTAATATAATATAATAAAGAAAAAATAATATTTTTGTACTTATTAAGCCTGGAGCTGAAATAATCCGAGGATTTTCTAGCCAGTTCTCCAGATTTTTAAGGTTGTGATTATTTGAGATAGATTCTTCGAGCAATTTTAAGGTAGAATGCAATAAAAGAGAAAGACTATATACTTAAGTTATATTTAACGAATGGCATTATGACGCTGACTTATTTAGGTGTAAATTTTACTTAGTTTCAGTGAAAATTTTCCATCGGCTGAAGAAAGTGTTCCATTTCACAAATAATCCATTAGCTCCCTGGCATCGTTCTCTTGCCAAAATTCAAACAGATTACGCAAACTTTGTAAATGGAACACGCCCTTCCATCAGAAAAGTTTCCAACGGGAAAACAGGCCTACTTTTTTATAAATTTCATTCTTTCCGGAAATTTTCCAGTGGAACGCACGGAAAACGTGTGTTCTCTTTACATCCCAACCGGAATTTCCGGAATATCTCGGTAAATGGAAGACGCCTCTAGTTGTATCTACATTACGCTGCTGGGTCCGGCTTATAACTTGCAAGCTCTGCAATATGATGTCATCTAACTCGATTAGCGTGTGCTATTTTTAGATGACATGCACATTACTCTGTTTTTTTCTCTTTCATCCCTATTATGGTATTTAGGCCCTGGTTGTGTAAGACGGGATGGCCCGGTATAAGCGGGCTGAAAACTAAACCTTAGCCCGGTATTGCGCATGCATGTATGTAATCGCGAACCAAATGTTTACAGATTTCATGGGGACAGCCGCGATCTCGTTTGAAAAACTCAGCATGCTCAACTGGGCCAGCCGTTCCATGTAATCAGCGCCTTAACAAGTCATATCATATATTTCCTACAAATAAAATGTGTTGTTGTAAAGACGAGTTTAACAAGGTAAATACTTCATATAAAAACATCTAACAAAATGAGATTCATTCCGGAACGAAAATACATTCAGTAAAGTGTTTTTACATGAAAAGGTTTAAAACAAAGTTTTACCGAAAAGAAAAAAAAGCAATAACGAACTATTACGTGCAGTGCGCATGCTCTACTTGTTCCAGTCAATCGGACGTCCGACTTTGCACCATTTTCGTACCGCTAAGAACTCGTAGTCTTTACACGAATTGCGGTCGGATTTCAATCCGGTATCATGATGAACACTGCCTAAGAAGCACTTCTTACTTTATTAGAGATTAGAGACCGCGTAGCATAGAGATGGACCGTTCATTTAATCATATTAATTATAAGGCCAAATAAAATACATTCCCGGTTTCTCATCAGCGTCCGCATTGCAAAAAAGCCGCCTCGTCAATTTTTTTTTATATCAATAAATAATATAAAAAAACAATATCAAATAATAATAATAATAGTAACAATAATAATAATAATAGTTACAACAATAACAATAGTAAAAATAATAATAATAATAATAATAGTGCCGACACCATGGCCGTTGAAGACAAATGAGCCACTAGTGTCTGCCCTGACTTACGAAACGCTTCAATGTGCGACATCCCAGGGGATTCGCACATAAAATCCATGAACCTTCTCCTGGGTCTACCTCGTCCCCTTTTTCCGTAATAATAATAATAATAATAATAATAATAGAAATAATAATAATAGTTATAATAATATTAATATTAATTACTTTTTTCAACAATAGCTTGATAAAACCTTTTCCGGTAGAGAATTATCAACAGGTGAACTAGTTCTAAATGGCGTGCTGCAAGAGATTGAAAGACTTATATACTCTTGTGGATGGAAGATATTGATGGAACTGAAGAACGCTGTCTTCACGATAAATAACTATATACTTTATCTAACGTCAATTGCGAAGGAAGTGGTTGCCCATTCTTCCAAGCCAGAGGCTAATGTTAGTCGCTCGACTGCTCAGATCTTGGCGTGAAACTCGAATTTGCAGGAGGAAAACCGGAGTACCCGGAGAAAAACCCTCGGAGTTAGATTGAGATCGACAAATCTCAGCCCACATGCCGAACCCAGGAATCGAACCCGGGCCGTAGAGGTGGGAGGCACGACTGATGACTACTATGCCAACCTAACTCACAATGTATGAGTGAGACGCAATCTATCACGTAAGGACACAATGAATTGAAGTAAGCTACTATGGCGCGGAAAATGAGAATGTATGCATCCATTGTGGCATCTTAGATGATCTGATTATGCAAGATGATTACTATCCGAATCGTCAGGGCTGTAATACAACTAAGAAAATTTTGATTCACAAGCGCACCAAGGGATTCAAACCAAAAGCTTGATTTACGCTAGTTTAGATAGTATAGTTTCAATAAATGAAGCCCCTGTTGTATAAAATGGTACAATGTTATGATTGCCAGGTCATTCTTCAATGGTAACATTCACCTCGTTGTTTCAAATTAGGAACATTTTATATTCCAGACAATATTTATATATGTCATAATGTAAATACCAAAATAAGTTCTCCAGATCGGCAACTCCAAGTTGCCAAGTTTAATATGGTTTAAGTTTGATATTCTGTTTCCAGTAATGTGGTACTATGGATGCATGGCAAAGAAGCAACTGGAGTAAAACTTAAAAAAGTTGAGCAAAACTCTCAAATTTCTCAACAAAAAATGCCAAAAAATTGTTAAAGCCTGTGCTTTTTTATAAAACATAGATTAAATATTCTCTTGAAGAGTTTACCAGGAACAGTTTTTGCGCAAGTTTTGAATCACAAAGGAATGAGTTTAGCGAGAAATTGACCCAAACAACAAAATCGTCCGAATATGGCCCCTTTGTTGGGGTAATAGCTGCGAATGCGAGATACTGAGGATATTAAATGGCAGCGCGGAGATTCGAAAATTTATTACACTGATATGAGTGTCTTACTGAGAAACACGCCACTCGTAGATTTCATATAAAACTACATTCGGGATACCAGTGACATGTTTTCCATATCCTCACTAGAAAAGATATCGTTGATGTCATTATTTTTTTATTTTCCCGTCTTCTTGTTTAGTTTTTTTGGTCACTTCCGTCTTCTAAGACGGAGTGTACCACTTTGTTGTCGGGTCTGTTAGCAAGAGAGCCAGTATGAGTATTACACGACCCATAATGCGTTTCGGCAATTTACACACGCATGAGTATTGGGCCAGCAGATAGGCTCTGATATCATTTGTTCTGTTTGGAAAGACACCATTACGAAAAATTACAAAATCGTTGGTTCGCTATTTCTGAACGTATGTTGCTGAAAATGGTAAGTTATCTTGCCTTTTGGGTCCTTTACAAAATATATTTGCCTTGTATTTTTTTCTTCAATATTTTTAAAAAAAATCGATTTCGGTGAGAGCGTCGCTTTGATAAGTCTTCAGTTGTAAGTCGCCTTTACGAAACGTTATAAAATCTTTTATTTCTTTGCCATTTCTGAACGGATGTTGCTCAAAAATTTAAATTATTTTATTCTTAGGATACTTTAGCTCATAAATTTGGCTTGAATAGTTTTTCTTCGTTATTTTTAGAAAAAAAAACCTCGGCGACTTTTGTTTACTACATGGCTGCTCGAGTACTTTTGGAAAGAATTTTACTTAAACACTTACATTTCTTTGCTTTTCTCTTTAAGACTAGTATTTATACGCCTACTACAGAACTTGACGTTTTCCTTTGCTAGGAGACTAAACGGGCAGCCAAAGTTTGATTATTAGGCCAAAACAAAGCAATTTGACCTTCGATAACAGCGGTTCTTTAATAAGCTCCAGACATCACTATCGATATCCTCCTGGATAAAATAAAGAAAAATTTCTTGGATACTGGATATAGCTTCATATGAAAATTGCAAGTTACTCGCTCCCATCTAATATACCGCATAGGTTGTTACCAATATTGACAATTTTCGGAATTTTACCAAAGGAGGCGACAGCAAAAAAGGAAGCGAGCAGGGACAAGAAACATTAATTTTCTTTTTACTTCGTCTGAGAAATTGTAATAGTTGTGAAAATTGGAGTAACCACATGTGCTCTTTGAGCTCCTTTTATTTCTATTGTCGAAACACTCATAGCGCTGCGCTCACTAGTGAAACTTTCACAATGCAATCGAAGATAAACTTGTAATATCCTCTATTTATCTTCCAGTACTAGGAGTATCCAATCGACAATGAATAATAATCTAATGAAGTACACTAACGGTTGTTATTAGGCTTCGACTGATAGTGCTTAGTAACTTTTCGGAGCAACATTTGGCGTGTGGAGGAACCGTCTAGCATATTGAATAAATATGCAGAATAAAAATTTCAGAATTTCAGAATATGCAGAATAAAAATTTCGTTTTGAAAAGAAAAATCAATTTCTGCATAAAATATTGATGATTTGACCGTCATTTCTGTGTTGAATAAATTAATGGGTGCTTAAGTTTGCCTTTGAGTATGGGCTGGGTGTTAAGACAATTATAAGTGAGTTATCTACGCTGTCGAGTAGGAATACGAATTTTATCTTGGAGTACTGAAAGTACCTCTCGTGAGTGAACGATACCCAGAACAGCATGCAACAGAAGACAAAATTCATATCCCCAATCAATCATGACAAGGTTCTAGTACATTTTACGTACTACAAGTATCCATAGATAACCACAATTTCTTTAAAAACTTGTTAATATGTTTTATTGGCTTCTACATCGCACTTCTACCGACAAGATGGCGCTCCGCAAAAACATCAAATCAAACCTATCTTGCTCTATTTTTAAAGTGTCCATGAAACGAAAACAGCTATCGGTTGTCTGAAAGATCGTGATAAGAAAGACAAACTAGCAAAATTTCAGAGATAAGATAACTTGTAGAGATGCGATGTGTACGGGAAAATAATTGTGTTTCGGCTCTGGAGCTATCAAGATGCAAATTAACAAAGTATCGAGTCTCTTCGCTTGCTTCAGTACATGGAATATGCAAGAGAATTTAATGAAAAAAGCAAATTTATAAGTTAAAATTACTTAAACATGATAAAAAGTTTTCTAAGTAAAGATAAAACCATATTTTTATACAACAGAGGGAGTTTGAATTCCCTACTGTGAATCGGTGTCAAGATATGGGCAAAATTTGCTATTTTCTCTCTTGTACTTTGAATTCTATTTAAAAATGTAAAAACTGGTTTCGCTTCATAGGAACTTTAGAAATGTTAAGAATGAGCAGAATACAATCACTTTTTCAAAATATATTTTTTGGCTTCTAGTAGCCGCTAATTAGATACCTTCCCATATAGTCTTCTGAACAGAGCTGAGAATTCCGTATACATGTTTATTGTAAATGGATAGAACAGTACCCTATACCTGATTTATGTAAAAACTAGTATACACTTATAAGATGTCATTGTTACTAAAATTGAAAGGTTTTGTTTTATCTCGTTCTGAGAAAACAAAGATGGAATACTCAGTTCGGTTCAGCAGACGGTGCTTGTGGCAAAAAAACCTCTTTGAAATCAGTTTTTGGAGGAGTGCAGTGAACGCTTCACTCTTTCATAATGTCGAAAAAGAAAAGAAAAGTATTTCATGTAACTGTAAAAAACACTGAAATAGAATTATGTTACAACATTCCAACCACGGAGCTTGCTATATACTTTCGAAAGATTTACAAAGTGTAAAGAAAATACTCCCTAGACAAATCGATCTAGCGGCCATATTAATGCCGATGATGCATGATATAAATTCCGTTCCCAAAGTTATGATATGGAAAGAAAACGTGAACCACAAAACGCCCGTCTAACTCATGGCACACTTCGCTATCTTGCATTAAGAGGACCATTGTGCGTCTTTGATTCTTAGTCAATTAATGTTGAAATTGTGTTCATTTTAATACATGAACAAGTGTTCCATGTAGCAAGAAAACCCACATCACGACTTAACATTTGACGATAGCCAATTTAATCCTTCAGCCAGACCTTCTCCTGTTGTAGCACATGATGGCTGAACATACCAGTTCCTATCTCTGATACGTGTTAAACCCAACTTTTCTTGAACTTCGTGAGGCTTCATAGCTGCAAGAGAGAGAAAAGTGATAATCGATACCCAGTTCTGGCTGTATATTTTAGGTACCTAGTTGTTGCTGCGAGCAAGGTAGTGCTGGTGGCTTAGTTTAACGGCTTAGTGTTTATGCCTCTTTAAAAATGTTTGCTCACCACAATTGACGGCTGGAATTACAATATTTGGCACATACCATAAACTGTCAGAAATTTGGGGTTTATAAATCGCAGATTGATACTCGGCATCTGATTTGCAACAGGACTTTGTCTTTGTCGAGTATTTTGGTACTTCACAACCGTTCGCTCACTGCTTTCTTTTTGACTCATTTGCAAAATTTAGATTCTCTTAGTAGAATCTTGCTTTAGCGAAACCGATGTGTAATTTAACAAAAAACACAATTTCCTCGAAGTAAAACTTTTTTTCCAATCGTAAAATGCATGTTATTTTACAATTGGGGAGCCTAGTCCATGCAGAAAACAAAATGTCGGTCTATGATTGGCTCCGAACAGTATACGAAGAACAAGCCGAAATTAACCCGAAAAACGAACATGCGCACAACAGAACCAAATCTGAAACGGTAGTTGCGATTAGGATGCTAGCTACAAAACTTACATTAAGTCAAAAATGAGAATATTAACACAACGATTGAAGATTACCACATAAATTACCGACGATTCGGTAAATTCAACGATTCACAACGAACAAAATTTTTTTTATTACTTAAATTTGTAACAGATTGTTAATATTCTAATAATAAACATGAAAAAATTACTAAATTCTGATTGGCTGAGGAACAGTGCATTTTTGAGGTAACACAATGCAAAAATAAGGTAACACAGTGCAGGTATTACTCAATTCTAATTGGCTAAAAAACAAATAAAAAGTAAGAACAGCCAATAAGATCACACTTTTTACGAAAGCAATTGTTGCTGTCGGTAAACAAAGAAATGGCCCCGACTTTTGAAAGATTTGAAAAGGCGACTGAAAAAAAATGCAACAATTGAAAGATGGTTCAAAAAATAATAGACGCGTATACACGCGTTTACTCGGGCTACATAATGCTTGGATTCATAAATGAATGATTCAGCCTAAAAATTGCCGTTAGCCGCACTGCTAATAACCTCGGAAACGCGAGCTATAATTCAATGTCTAAAAACAAAGT
>JAOBRB020318815.1:0-10924 GCA_027575285.2 Zoanthus pulchellus | reverse complement strand
CTCCCAGCAGATGCTGGTACTCATTTACCTACCCCGGAAGGATGGAAAGCTGAGTTGGCTTAGGCGGAAAAGAAGGTTATACAAAGATTCAAATCTCGGCAAAGTGCCGGGGATCGAACTCGGGACCTCCTGTTTGGAAAGCAGAGATTTTACCAACTGCGCCAACCATGTCCGCATTTATTAACCGCCTCTTAATCATAATGGACTTTTATGCTTGTTATTCACTTGAGAATAATCTCGGAGAGGTTGAAACATCGTGTACTTTTATCGTGTATTTCTATTAAAATAAAAATTTGACGAAAATGTTTTGCACTGCACGTCAGTAGTATTTAAGCTTATCAATTATTAGTTTAGTAACAACATTATTTTAACAATATTAAACAAAATTGTTCATAGTTAGGATCATGCGGATGAGGTCACGCTCTACTAACGATAACTTTGTTCCTTCTGGCACTATCTGTGACCTCATCCGCATGATTCTAACTATGAACAATTTTGTTTTTAACGATCAGTATTATCTTCAAATTCACGGCACAGCCATGGGTACTAAAATGGCTCCTTCTTTTGCCAATTTATTTCTTGGACATTTTGAAGCCAATGCTCTCAGCAATGCTCCCTACACACCTCATACGTGGCTAAGATATATTGATGATATTTTTTGTTATTTGGACCGAAGAACTTGATAATCTAAGGATATTCATTGATTATCTTAACAGCATTCAACCGACCATCAAATTTACCAGCTCACATTCTTATACTGCATACCTTTCCTTCTCTGTTAATTTGATGTTAAAACTTTGTCAAAGAGCTTGCATGATTCCCAGTTAATATATCTGGTGAGTACAGAACTTTGTTCCTCGCATATGCTAGATTTATAATTTCCGTCCGACTTAATTCCTAGTTCATCCATAAGTATCTTAATGTAAAACCGTTTACACAGAAAAATAGAATTATTTCCAGCTTTATCTACAGGAACTAAAAACATATTTGTTTTTTTAAAATAAGAAGCTACATGTATATATATCTCTCAATATATGTACCTGAAATCATCCCAGTGTAAACACAGCGAATCAATCTTGTTGACGATAAACTTAACTGTTTGTGACCAATCGTTAACTGTTTTAAAACTGTTTAACTGTTGTTAAACAAATCGTATTACATTCCAAGAGCAAAAATAGATTATGGTATTTTTATTATACGCTTTGAAGGCCCAAAACTTTGGAACTCTATGGACGAAACTTTAAAATCTGTTCGACTGAAACAATTCAAAATCAATATCCAAAAAAATTTGATTAGGGACTACTGGCATGCATTTATTACTCACCATGTAGCATAATACAATCTGTTTCTGCCTTTCTCTACTTAATTTGTTTCAGGATGACGTTTTTATATAAAATTATGTTTATATGCAATGTAATCTTTAGTTATCAGTAATATTTAATATTTAGGGTACAAAGTGTTAACGTGAAATATATTTTTGATTTTGTGATACCGTAGAAAATGTTTCCTGTCGAATTAAAAAAATCTTTCATTAATTATTGATAGTTTTTCGATGACTTCGCTTTCCAATAAATTTATTTCGTGTTCTAGAAAGTTCTTTTATCCTTTTATTCCGTGAAGCTTATTGGACTTATTATTATGCATAAGCGGAAAAGCAATTAAAATTTTCAAGGACATCTGAAAAATATTATGCAGTTGCTTTCCATGTTCGGCAAAAACACTAAAATTGCAACGCATCTTTTGAATTAAGAGTGAAATCAAGCTCAATTCATACTCAAAACATTTTTACAAATATGCAAACATTTTTTCAGCTGAAAGAAGAGAAGAATGTGTTCAATAAGAATATTGAGGCTGTAAAACCGGCCAAACTTAAAGAATATTTTATGAACAATGCTGAAGCTGGGATTTTGTTTCGAATATGTAAGTTTGCATGCTAGAAAAACTAGATTACATGGATTGCGAATTCACTTAAATCCAAAATGCAAGGCCCGCATATGCAGATCTATTACCTTAATTTTGTAGATCACAAAAACTAATATTAAAGTTAGTCCTATATGCTTCCGCAACTACGTTAAGAAACTGGTATGTCTGCCACGTTCATGCATTTCAAACTCGTTGCAGACACTATGAAGCATCTTCTCATTCCATGTTTTCAGTATATTCTGTAGGGGACAAAGTCGCAAATACTGTGTCCAGAAAAGCTTACCGATTGGGTGTTGAGAGGAAACCTCCCTCACCACCTAGGTAGGCATTGGGACTAACATGTCTCAATTCTTTGATCTTCTATAATGGCATTTTTAGCAATTGGTGCCACATGTGGCCAGCTGTTTCTTCTGCTGCCCATCGTGAACAAGAAACTGTTCATTTGCTGTGGTCTGAGAATTAACGTCCTTTGGTTTTTATTTAAGAGCGTCAAAAGGTTCATCTAGAAGATCTCTCTTTTACTGGACCTGAAAACATTTAAGTTTATTAACGTGTTAAAGTGTCAAAATGTTAGACTCCCTGTCTGTTGTGCCATGGCCAAGATTGCTAGTGATACGAAACAGCTGGTATAAGCAATTCAAATTATTCCGTGTGGTTTGAAAATCAAATTTGCTTTTCAGTAACTTTCGTACATAAGCATTACAAATGCAACTTGTACGCATAAAAAAAACCGATTTTTTCAAACTGTCTCAACTTTGTCCGGCGCTCGTAGAAACAAATGACAAAAAATGCTTATCAGGAAAACTATCTCTGAAGTTGCCTTTACTGTAGTATCGTTCAGGTTGAAAACTACAGGTTAACTCTTAATACTGCTGAATATTCCACCTCCGTATTCTCAGTGATGTTTTCCTGTTCGCAGTGAGGTTGGATAAATTAAGAAATTTCTAACATCTGAAAACGGTTAGACTTTCGCTGACGAGATGAAATCTCAACTTTTGATGCAATGACCATTTTTAAGAATTCCTACCGTTATACGGAGAACATTCAATATAACCAACCCAGTTCGTTTAGCTACATACCAAAACCAACAAATTGACAAAGTATGAAGCGAAGGTTGAGAAAATGAAATGTTAGTAAGTGATATTGACCAAGAAAGTTGTCACCATTCCTTAACATGAAAGAAGAAGGTAGCAACTGATAGTTATAGTAAAAAGTCTACCAATACGCTCAATGAGATCCAAGAAACGATGTGCTACCACAGCTGCTTGGTTTGTGGATTTTCGGAAGAATATAAGGGCAACTTGATTTGGTTTCTTTGTATTAAGTACTTACCATTGTTGTTGTTAATTATAACTTCAAAAACAAAAAGATGAAACACTTTCTGTTTGATAAAAGAAAACATCAACGTTTTGTAGTGTAATCCTTCGTCTAATCAAAGACAAATTATAAGCAAATTTTTATATTTTTTTGCGGAGAATAGAGTTTGTACAAAACCTTTTGAAATTTAAAACCCTTTCCACTTCAAATATTTTCAAAGGTCTGTGATTCAAGCCCAAGCTTAAAAACAATTCTTGTAATGCACAATTTCCGTGAGTGAATGCATGTACAGCATGTCGGTAAAACGGGGGTCATTCCTGATGCTGTTTCTTATAGCTGAAAACGTGTAACAAAAAATCGTTGCTTGTCACGCCCTGCAAATAGAGTTTAGCTTTGTTATTAATTCCTGGAATTGACGCATACATTCCGTACTTTTTCAGGAGCAGGTGAGAGGTGAGGGAACGAAGGCTATTGTAAATTATTTTTTTCAATGAGATTCTCTTTTTATTTACATAATTTTTTTTCTGTCTCTTCTTGTTCCCATTTGTTTTCTAGTTGTACATCGTCATCATGGTTGTAACGCAAAATTCTATCAGTGTTCAACTATATTTAGTGCATGCAAAGATCCGGCTTCATATGCAACAAGAAACTGGATACGTAAATTTACCTTTTAATAAATTGACTTTGAAATCATCTTAAGAACTATCATACACGCTAACTAAATAAATTATAGTCTGTTAACAAAAAGCAAATCATAAACCAGTACTAATTACTATAAAAAAGAATCAAAGCTATATAAGCTAATTCTCTGCCTCAAATAATCTATTTTAATCAAACAATTAACTTAATTTCCACCGCCTATTTTACGTTCAGTAAATATAACAACCTAAATATACCATCAAGCCTAATAAAACTTAAAATGTTGTTTTTTTTATTGCGATCCGAATTGAAATTGACATTTATAATAACAAACTATCAGTTTTACTCATTTCACTATTTTGCAGTTGTAAACAATTGAATAATATTTTGTAATATATGCGTGGAAGGTCCTTGATGAGTTATTCTGTAATCAATGAAAGAACATATCTTAACTCTGCTATGCACTCATGACGTTGGTTTGATCTCGAACATGCACATTCAAGGTTATCAAGGGAGAATAAAGATTATTCTCCATGGAAAATGTCAGAAAAACGAATGGACAAAGACAGTGGCACATAGATTTCTCAGGTCGACACTTTCACTTTAAACGTGGCAACAACAAGATCTTAGCGCAAATTGGCAAAAGGCGTGTAGCCATTGAGCTCCTGGAGAAAAAGACTGCACTGTACATAGAGTGTCCCCTAAGCTCGTCACACGTCCCATATTCTACTTCCTCTCCTTGTCCAGTGTGGGGCGCTGAAGCCAGGAGAATCCTGAACTAGTCAAACGTTCTTGTCTTTCTTTAGAGTTTGAACCAACTTGGGTTGGTCTACATATTCGTTACCAAAGTACACCACAATGTACAAAGTGGAAATAACCGCTGCGCCCCAAAACAAAATGTACATGAATTGAGTAGTATAATCCGCTGAAAATAAAATAATACTAGGTATTACGCCAAATTAAATTATCAACACGATACAAACACTTGTCACTAAGGCAGAAAACGTCAGGAAAACCTTTGCAGTCACACTTTTCTAATGGGATGCTGAAGAAAATTTACAATTTCACTCAATGTTTAGTTAAAATTGAGCAATGACCGACTATAAAGAACAAGTCCACTAAAATGTCTTTAATTATTTGAATAGACAGCGTTTCTCAAGGTCTTTTGGCTACTGCAAGTGCATAGCAAATGTGAAGAAATTTTCAGTATATCTAATGTTAAAAATACGCGTGAATATCGTTCAGAGCATTTTTGTGTGTTTTTACAAGTTCATTCTTAATCAGGTTGTAAGACCGGCATTTAGTTCCCGAAAATTAGGATGCTATGTCTATATATCGCCGCCTGATTATTGATTCAATCCAAACATAATGTAAGTTTTGAGGACTTCCTGTGGTATTTGGTGACTTGCTAAACTTCCTGTGTGGTACGAACTAACTTAGCAGACGTTACATTGTGGATACACTAACTTCATCGACGCAGTAGCCTCAAACTATTCAGAGGCAACTGATAGAGGCTATTACTTGAAATGTAATCTCCTTAAAGTATCACAAAACAAAACAGAAGTTGTCTAAATGACATGAAACACTCATGCGTGCAGTACGCGCTGCATACTCACTCGAGGGAATCAGGACGCTGATAATGAACATTGAAAATCCAAACAAGAGGATTAGAGGTAGCTGGCGAAATAAAAAAAACAACTATCAACAATTTTATAATGAGGATTCATCCTAAACGACAATATACAGGATCCAAAGAGCAAGAACTGATTAGGAGAGTACGTAATAAAAAAGGGATGTCATAATAGATCTTCTTGGAAAGTAAATGAGAAAAACTGGGTTGAAAGTTGATGTAAGATAAATGAACTTTTCCATGGTTTTCCAGAATTTTTACAAGCAAATGCAGTACCTTCCTATCACCTAAAACCTTAATATATATACATTTGTTTTCAAACTAAAACAAATTATTCAACTTTCCTGATTTGGCTGATCCCGAAAATGAGATTGGAAAGATGGTGAGCACGCAACCAAGCAGCTAAGTCAAACTCAAATTCACTGTTCAATTATAACGAAACCTTTACCTGTTTACTTCACACCCTTTATTAGGAAAATGTTGTGTTTGTTTGACATGCTAAGACTTCAGCGACTTAACAATTTAACTATAAAAATTAAGACTTACTGTTAAAAACTTCCAGTCTCTTTTGATCTGTAACGGTGACGGTTTTGCTACACCCTCACTGGAATCCACAATGTAATTACCCAGGAACAAGTCGATGGAGTCCTGAAAAAAGTGAAATGTTTCAATCAATTTATCAGTGTGTCACGACAGATTACAATGTGATTAGCAAAGTGTATTACACCAACCTGCCTAAAACCATCTGAGAAATTGTTCTTGTAATAACGAATCATAGAATTCCACCCATCCTTTACCAGACCCCATTTAGAACGCTTGCCAGTTCTGTTTGGGAGAAAGGAGACCTACTTTAATACCGAGAAACAACAGAGAACTTCATCTTGTTATCTGCAAACAAGGGATTGATAAATAGGATTGACTATGTAATGCTCTAGAACAAAATGGTTGAAGAAAAACAAACCTAGTAAAGTCAGTCTTGAGGGCTCCAGTACCAGCGTATTGAATAGAACAGGCATCTGCATTATCAGCCCACACTGGAATCATATCAAAGTGCAGCATTATAATACAAGAACGTTTCCGTTCGTTTTTGGCAAGATTTTCTAGTTTAACAGCGCAAAAATTGGGGCAAGAGCAAAAAAGCAAAAGGAGGGGAAGAAAGGAAACGTTTGCAGACAAACCCTGGGATTTTGGAAAGCTAAGAAAATAATGTTGATGAAACCGTGTGAAAAATACAGGCTTTGCAAAAAAAAGTTAAATGTGGTAATTTTAATCGACGAAGTCATAACCCAACGGAAATTCAATTTTCATTCATCAAGAGAAAATACTGCGAGGGTGACATTTTGGCTGGAATATGCAAATAAGAAAATTGGGCTTGAGGTTTTACAATCTGAGGAAAATATTGTTGTATTCGTTTCTATCACTTAACCCAAATATCATAACAATTTATGTTATAGAGTTTATATAGTAATGGGCTACCTATTGTTTTATTGTTCTTGAATCACTTGTTTGCATTAACCAATAACAGTACGTATTTATTGAGCAGCCATCAGTATGTATTTACCTGACTGCGCGCACTCTTAACGAGCTGTCTTAGCAGCAAGACAAAGATACCGCAAAGTTAATGGTCAAAAAGATCAGTAAACAAATAACTCTGAAGAAGCCAACAGTTTGGTCTGATTAACAAGTTATCAATGTGGTATGAGTTAATAAAGTGTTATGAATTATCTGAAAGATGCGTTATGAACCAATGTGTCAAAATACGTGAAATGGTACGCATAATCAAAAGTCATGCTTTCACAAAATTTATGGAACTTCTGTTTAATGGATTTATGTAGTATCACTGATACAAAGGTAGTGTAATATTTGTTTCTCAACGTATGAATATTCTATGCACATTATCATTGCCTTGTATATCGGTATCTGTTTGTTGTAAGCACTTTTATCAACAAAAGCTTTAAAATATGTGTGTCTAACATCACTGTAACACTAACAGTTTTGATAAAGCTGACGAATTTTCTGTTTTATATGGTGGTATTGTTAAAAAAGCTTTGTATGAATAAAGAATCTTAGATCTAAATATGATAGGCTTGTGGTTTGTCATTATTTGTGCTTATGTCCGTGATTAAGAACACAGCCCTGCGATCGGGTGCAATTTTCAGCATGAGAAAACCAAATCAAACATTAACATAACTAGACATTATATAAACCTACAAAATAAAACACAGTTAGTATACAAAAAACCAGAGGTCTTTAAATTTAAAACTTTCTATTTCAACTGCTAAAAGCAGTGGCTATACGTCCAGCAGCCGGATTAGAAAACGTATGGTAGACGAGGATAGCTAACTTACGAGTTAGGAGTTGAGTTAGGAATCGAGTTAGGATCCGAGTCAGGAATCGAGTTAGGTATCGAGTTAGGAATCGAGTTAGGTATCGAGTTAGGTATCAAGTTAGGTATCAAGTTAGGTATTGAGTTAGGTATCGAGTTAGGTATCAAGTTAGGTATCGAGTTAGGAATCGAGTTAGGTATCGAGTTAGGTATCGAGTTAGGTATCAAGTTAGGTATCGAGTTAGGAATCGAGTTAGGTATTGAGTTAGGAATCGAGTTAGGTATCGAGTTAGGAATCGAGTTAGGTATCGAGTTAGGTATTGAGTTAGGAATCGAGTTAGGTATTGAGTTAGGAATCGAGTTAGGTATCGAGTTAGGTATCGAGTTAGGATCCGAGTTAGGTATCGAGTTAGGTATTGAGTTAGGAATCGAGTTAGGAATCGAGTTAGGTATCGAGTTAGGTATTGAGTTAGGAATCGAGTTAGGTATCGAGTTAGGTATCGAGTTAGGTATTGAGTTAGGAATCAAGTTAGGTATCGAGTTAGGAATCGAGTTAGGTATCGAGTTAGGTATCGAGTTAGGATCCGAGTTAGGTATCGAGTTAGGAATCGAGTTAGGTATCGAGTTAGGTATCGAGTTAGGATCCGAGTTAGGTATTGAGTTAGGTATCGAGTTAGGTATCGAGTTAGGAATCGAGTTAGGTATCGAGTTAGGAATCGAGTTAGGTATCGAGTTAGGTATCGAGTTAGGAATTGAGTTAGGTATCGAGTTAGGAATCGAGTTAGGTATCGAGTTAGGAATCAAGTTAGGTATTGAGTTAGGAATTGACTTAGGAATCTACTAAGGAACCAAGTTAAGAAGCAAGAGTGAAACCTAAGGTGCTGATTGTCTCAAGAGCCTTTTAGTATAACACGAATACTTGTATTGCATTTGCGATAACTAACAGTTGACATGTTTAATGTAAAACGGTGCTCAGTTCTGTCTTCTTATACTGCTCATATTGCGAACGTAAATTACAACTGAGATTCATTAAAGTTAAAGTTCTTAAATTGTACTTAATTTTCGGTCGTTTTCAACGTTTGTGTATTTTCCGTTGACACACAGATCAAGCAGAGAGATAGGAATGCGTCAAAAACTCCTTTATTTTGCATACCTATCAACAAAATAGCTTTAAGAAATTGTTTACATTACTGTTCGCCTTTTTATCCACGTTACTGTTTTATAATATCATTGCATATATCCTTGTGCCAAAACAACATTGGTTCTAAATATGTACAATGTACGACGTGTTTCTTCGAATAAATTACTAGATTTGTTATGAATTATTTTAGGCGTGGCACAGTGTAGAATCCATTATTTAGAAATAATGAATTTACACTCGGCGAGGCGTAACATCAAAAGTTTATGAATAACAGAAACCTTGAGCAACGAGGACGGGAACGTGAGCGACAACGGCTCAATGAGAAGACCTTTTGGTTTACTCTTTATTTTTTTTCTGCGGGTCATTAGAGTTCTATTCCTTTGCTTTTCGCTTTGCTTTTCCATGAAGCTAAACAAATGCTGAGGAAGTTTTTAATGTTACGTCCACGTAGTCTCCACAACTCAAAAAAAGTTGTTTTCACGTTGTAATTTTAATGACAACTCCTTGCAAGTGCTTCACTAACTGCTTTCCAACGTGCAGTTATTGTATTTGGATTGTTTTCTGCGATCGTCGTCGGCGTCACTGTCCTTGTTGTTTAAGGTCCCTAATGAAAACACAACGGAAGCTTAACTTAATTACTTATAAATGATAAATTTACACTCGGTGAGGCGTGACTTCATTATTTATCAATAGTTCCAGCTTTTGCAATAATTTTCCTTTCTTCCCAATCCAGGTTTTAACGGTGTTTGACTAGTTAACAATAATGGCAGAGATGATTGTGAAGAGCGGCTCCTTTTTGTCTCCCAAGACATTCGACATTCAAGAGCTTCCTCAGCCGAATCGCAGGCCAGTTGATAATTAATATGCAAAACTTGATGAACAGATGATGCAACTGCAGCTTAACTTCGAGGCAGCTGATGTGGCCTCCTTCAATTCATACTTTTAAGCAAACACTTAATAAATACTATAAAGCAATCTTCTTTGACAAACAAATTATGTTAAAAATTCAAACTTTTCGCGAATCCTAAGTCTGTTGAAAACACAGCAAGTAAATCAGCCCTTGACAAAAAGCTGCTAAACAAAACACCTATAATTCTATTTTACTTGAAAATTAAACCAGTATCCCGTAGTAAGCTCGTGGAGTAAGTAAGAAACTGTGTCAGGAAATTGTTGTATCTTGACTGTTGTTCATTGATTTAAGTCAATGAAAAAAGTATGCTGTACGTGTGATCAAACATATGTGCTGAATTGCCGAAATTATGTACGGAACACTGAAATGTTGAATGTCGTTCATCGGTAGCCGAAATAGAGCATTCTCAATGATAATTTAACGAATTCATAAATGCGCCTGCCGAACTTGAGACGATCGAAAACCGACTACAAATTTTCTTGTGTTTACGCTTGACATCACTATTACCTAACCACCCCGATAGCTTTCCACAAGCTAAAAATATAAGGCCTTTGTAAAGTTGTCCCCAAAGTATCTTGCCATGTTTTCCTCCACTTTGTCCTTTTTAAAAAAATAGACTGTGAACCGTGCGAACTGTGAAACGTGATTGGCACTTGCAAAAAAAGATACCCCAGCCGCACCCAACAGGAACTCCGCCCGCTGGCAAATGGAGTTTTAAGAATTCCGGGGTTTATTTGCAAGCATTTCTTTCTTTCCTTCCCCTCACCCCTTCCTTTTGCTTTTCGCTTTCACCCCAATATTTGAGCGGCCAAAATTGAAAATCTCGCCAAAAAATCAACGAAAACGCTTGCTATGCAGGCTATAACAACTAAGATGAAAATAAAGAGCTAGAGACTTAATAATAATAATAAAAATAATAATAATAACAGCTCCTAACAACAAAGAAATATATAAAAAAAGAATCAAACTAAAACAGAATGTAGATGATTTGAAATGCAGAATGTGCTCACAAGGACAAGAATCTGTCACCCATATTAT
>JAOBRB020318704.1:0-10924 GCA_027575285.2 Zoanthus pulchellus | reverse complement strand
TATATGCAGTAAATGTATATATACAACAATGAATAATTGCAGTTGGCAGCACTCACCAAGTTCTAATATTTAGATTACTCTATTCAAAATATGGCGTCGAGTGATTTCCTAACATGAATATTTAGTTATAGTTATTAGTAGCGTCTCACGGTTAAGATCATTTCATGTGCTCGTATTGTCGAATTATATATAACTTTTATTCATGGTAAATCAGAAATTATTTTGTTATTGTGTTCATAAGCCCGAAACCAATACATATAATCAGACCTGAACCGTTAACGTTGGCAAATATTGTAGCTATACCACTTGACAAATAAGCTTTTTTCAAAAGTGCTTATAAATTTGGTTGTAGGAACAAGCGGATATCAATTTAAGCTTTCCATATTTGCAATGCTTATGGCGCCAAGTTTGATTACAGCAAACAACTTGGGACAATTGTTCGTTTAAATTAATTTGAGCAACATTCAGCAGGTGCATCAAACTGCCAGTCTCTGTGTACTTTTAGATAATAACAGAACAATTTTATGATCTGAGACTTTTGAAACCAAAACGCATTTTTTTGATTCAGCCTAAATCTAATAAGTCCTACAATATCAAGTTGCTTTGGGTAAGTCAAAATGCAATATGGTTTTCTTATATAGTTGATGGAAATATAGCACCTGTATTTAATACAAAAAAACTTAACAACAAATGTGAACACAGCAAACATATGTTCACTTTTCCATTTATATAGCAAGAATCTTACAAGATATTTTGTTTTAAAGTTGATCTGCTCCACAGCATCTTCCGTTCCTTTGCCACCAAAGGGTGTTCTTCAATAAATTTTTTTATGTTACTGCAATCCTCGTCAACATGGAATCAAATAAATGGATAAGAGAGAACAAGATCGCTTCACTGAAGCAAATCCAACACCAAGCTGTCAACCATTCCCAACTATTGCAAGCCTCTGTAAGATATGAGCGGTGACCTCATACTAACGAAGCTTACAAAATCTTCTGGTCTATAAAAATATAACTAGCAGTAATCATAGATTAGTGAAGTGCGTTCGATAGTTTAAATGTTGGATAGAATAGCGATTTTTCTAGCACTGTGGTAGGGAGATTGAACTTAGTCATGTGTAAAAACAGTTAACACAAACAAGAAGTCAAATGGTAAATTGTTGTGTAATGTTATGGGAAGCTTACATGCCGTGTTGGCTGAAACGACCCACACCCAGACCCTCTCGGAGAAATCCAAGATGGCGTCGATTTGGATCAACCACAAAATCGAGATTTTTTCCGCCTGCGCAAGATTATGATTACGTTTCCTAACGTCGAACGCAATAAACATGCTTAGAATAATTTGACGGAAAAGAATTTCTCTTCTTAAATATCTTTTTCTCCATTTCGGAATTACGTCATAAAGTTTAGATTCTCATCTGCAAGTAGAAAAATGAATTTCTTGCTCAAAATTTTACACAAACTAAGGTCTAAGAAAACAATTTCTATGGCATTATGGATTATTTCTATGGAATCTACAAAGATCTAAGAAAGCAGGACAGCTCCTTCGAGTGGAACTTATTGAGTTTCGTCCTAGCCTGTCGTCCTTCGATCTGTCTCCAGTCTCTGGCTGCGAGAAAAGGAGATTAGCAAGCTGCCTTTTCACCGACAGTAAAACGTAATGTTCCAGCACTTAAGCAAATTTTGCGTTCCAACTTTCTTATTTAATCAGGCAGCAGCAACATGTGCCACTCTAATGATCCCTTTTTGAAATGTACAAGCACAACAAAATTAGACAATGATTAAGGTAAACAAGCTTTACATTCGTTGTTTGTCAAGAAAATCTCAAAAGTAAAATGGTGAGTTTTACAATCGATCAGCTAACACCAAACTAGTTTGACTAAGCTCATTACGAGAAGGAGAAATTCAATAATCACTTTGACTTTAATCTTATATGTAAAGATGAGGTAGTAAATTGCGTTGGATCTCAATGATTTTCGTAAGAATGTGATCAAAATAACCTGAAAGCCGGTTACTCTGAGGTGTGTAAAGGTGGCTTCCATTGTTCTCAGAACTTTGCATTATATTTGGTATTACTTATTTAGCTGTCATAGATACTTAATGGTTTTCCTTTATTCAAAGATTTATGCAAGCAAAACGTTTCAAAATTCTGTGTCTTTCATCGTTTTCAGGAAAGCAACCTACTTTCACCATCGGTAAAAGTTAATCATTAGTTTCTCAGTACTAAAACCTTTTAAGAGTTTCGGAAACGACAGATATATTAATCCGACATTATGAGAAAAGAAGAGAAGTAACAGCTGTCGAGGCTTAGCTGTAAAGTAGTCTCTTAATTTTCACCTTACACAACAGAATTGTAATGTACAAGGTTCAAAAAAAGTATCAAAATTAACAATTCAACCAAATAAATTGAAAAGCATATTATCTAGACATAGTAATAAATGCTAGCACAGACGGAACTATGTACTATTGCGTTAATCCAGTATCGTTACTCTCTACTAATCGGCTCTTAGATTCCGATTGAACTCGCCGTGTAAATCTTGGTCAATCAAGAGATAAATATTCTGTATACTTAAAAAAGTTGATAAGCTTTTTTAAAAAACAGAAAAAGTATTTGAAGAAGCAAACGAAATTTAAGTAGATGACACGGAAAAAATGAAAATTTAGAGACTACCCAAGCAACAAATAATCTCGTTAATATGCCGGCCTTCAAACCTTTGGTTTGAATTAAGCATGCATGCAATTTTAATGTTTGTTTCGTAAAAGCATTGCCTTTTAGTGAAACCTTGATTGCAAAAAGAGATCATCCTCCATAAATATAAAGAACGGAAACAAAAATTCGTTTACGAAGGCCTTTCAAAATCAGTAAACCATTATTGCTTAAATGACCTTTTCGTCAATTCTCATAATTTCTATCGGAAGCATTTTTTTTTTCATTTTAAGGAAAGAGCTAAGACAAAGCGTTAATAAAAAGGTGTTTCGTGACCAGGCTTCGAAGACTTCCGCACACAAGATTGTATTATGAAGGACACCTATAGTTGTTTTTATAAACATTCAATCACAGGTTTCCATCGCCTGAAAGAATTTTTAGAAATGTTTGCAGTTAATTGCCAACTTTTGCTAAAGTAAATACTGCTTTTTTTAATTTGTATGTGAAAATTCACATATCGATTACAATAATCTGAAATCAAAGACTCTACTTCATATAAAAAGTATATTGTACTATGATGCATATTGCATATCGTATCGGTCAACATATTGTATTGTTTTTAAGTTTTGTATATTGTATTGGATTATATTGTGTTGTACTGGATTGCATTGTAAAGCATATTGTACTGTGTTGCATTGTTTTACAACTGCATTCTAGACATTTTATTGTTGCAATCGGAATATTTTTTATGTTGGTTTTTGTAAAACATGCTTGTTAAACCTAGAAACATTTAGGGTAATGAAGGAGTGAGGACGAGTGGATTTGTACCAGTTTTAACTAAATGCCAGTTGAGTCCAGTCTCTCGCTGTGTCTGTTTTTTAAAGTACAACGCTGATAACTTGTTCAGTCTCACCCAGTTGGTCGTCACTATCGCGGGACGACATTTTTCATCTCGTCAATCCACGACTTGTAAGAAAAAACTCCAATTGCAACTTACAATTAAATAGCGACAGAAAGTAAGTATGTTCTGCAATTATCTGCGATACTTTTTTTGTCTCCAGCCTAAAGTAAAGGAAAATATTTCGCTCTTTCTCTTTGCGTTGTAAGTGATTAATATGTGATGGAAGTATTCGGCCAGTTCCAGAAACCTTGCATATTTTTTGGCATGTTACGATAAGCAAACGTTTTTTCAACTCTACGAATATTGATTAGTTACAAAAAGTAAAAATGTTGCTTAGTCTTCAAGACTAGTTGTATGTTAGACGGCATTAGGATATTTTAATGACAGCAATGGATACAGACAGTTTAAAAATGTAGTTATGCAATTAATCAAATTTACAAAAACAGCTGTCGTATCTCATCTGTATTGAAAAAAATTCAACTCATTTGTACGGTTTTTTTCTGTTTGAATAAGTAAAATACCCAATAGTGCGGTTTATTTTTAATTTTCAAATACAAACAGTTAGTTATCAAACAACATCCCTCCAGTGAATAACACAAAAATATTTATTACAACAAATTTAAAGTTTAGATCAAAACTATACAATTAAGAATTTACAATTTTAAAACAACAAAAAAAAACAAAACGGCAGGGCACTTCTCCACAGAAAGCTTTGAGTAAAAGCTATGTTGTCGACGTAAAATGATTTTTGATTGATTCGTTTAGGGGTCAAAAACTATCACCGATAAAATGCTGGTTGTAGGACTCTGTTAATAGTGTTATTTAGTATATACAAAAAAAATCTTTTCTTAAAATGGATCTATTTTTTAAAAAATGGGAAAACACGAACGTCAAAATGAAAGCTATTGAACTCGTGTTCATCAGTTCTGGCAGTCCATATTCAGCCGACCAAGCTATTACCCTTGTGAAGCCATTTATCAAAATAAATATAAAGCGGATATCAAGAATAGCTTGATATACTTTGAATCGATCATTCTTGGTTTTTGTAAAGAACTTTGAGACTTGAACTTCGAACAACCGGTAAAACGTCAGTTAGTACAAGATGTGTTCTTTAAGTTTTGCTTTTCTATTCATTGTATTGAAAAATAGTTTTTTAATGCACTTGTTTATTAAAATCAGCTGGAAATCAGATTTCGTTCACAGGGTGTAGTCAGAACTTTGATTCTGTGTTGTTGTAAACTTAATATCAATCATTTTCAAATCGATTTATATATTTTAATTTGCTTTGAAGAAAAGGGAATTAAATTTTTGTTTTAAAACGGCTTGTCTGCTAAAACTTCCGTTTGGTTGGCGCTTACATAAAATGAGTTACTTCAGTCATAACGAGTCTTTAGTCCATAATTTGAACAGTGTAGAAATATTTTCTTATTTAGTTTGATTTTATATATTGAGCGAATATAAACTGTCCAAGCAAGCCAACGTGCATGTTTCACTCTTAGGACTGTATATTTTTGTTATCGAGAGAAACTACACAATGATATTGAGAGAAAAATACAGAAAAGCATCGCCAACCAGTTCCGCTCTTTTGTTATCAAAGTTTATTAATATTTAATACATTGTATGTATATATATTTCAAAAAAGGTCTTAGCTTGAGCCTGAGAAATCAAGAAGACCCAAACTTGCTAAATACCAAATGTAATAAATATAGAGACTCTGCAGCGTTGGCGTTTCTAAAGAAACGGTAATATAAATAGGTTTTATGTGAAATAAGAAAAACTAATTATGATTTAAATGAAGTTTTGATAGGTCTGCATTCATTCCGTTGAAGGAATCCACTCCGAAACGTCAGTTTGACATTCTTCTTTTACTACCTTGTAAAACGTAACTATTTATATACAACTTGCTGAATAGCGGGTACTTTAGCTTTTAGGTTTGGTATTTTCACATCAAATGTTATTTTTGTTTTCTTATCAAACACCGGAAGATTCAAAATGCACTATTTTTGTTGAATTGAAAAAAGGAGATAAACGATTTCACGATAATGTAACACAAACAAAAGAACACACAGCTGCGGTCGCTATAAGACTTTTTCTGACTAAATTCCATCTCATTCTTTCTCAAGGCATCTGCATCTGCCTACGTGTAATTATGATTATGAACTGTACAGTTTTACAAATGCTTCAAGACGTTAAGGTTTTTTTTTTCTAGCTTGTAATCTATGACAAGCTTTTAGTTATAAATACTGTAACTCATCAACGTTATTTAGTTTGCCTTTTTGTTGAAGATCAAGTGAAATTACTCGGAAGGTGAAGATAACAATTCTAGGGTCCAGAAAATTGATTAACTGAAATAAGTATGAGACTGTGTTATATAAAAATATAAACAGACATACTTCATCCTTCAAAGGAGTGACAACGGACCTGGTCATGTTTCATGATGTTTATCACAGCAACAAACGTGGCAAGCAAATAAATAGAGGATACTTGCATTACAAATAAAAATCCTTACCAAACATATGTTATAACAGTTATAAGGAGTAATTCGAAACCCAATACAAAGTACATATCTCTATTACAGCTTCAGTATTATAGGATCTTATTCAGTGTTATACTATAATTTAAAAAAACAGATTAATAATTAGAAAAGAGCCCAGAAAATTGCTAGAGGTGGCGCTAACAGGTAAATTGGCACACAATGACAGCCATTCCCCTCCCCCCTTGAGTAGATTGTGTGGTAACCAGATGGAAACAGTTTAAATGATATTGTAGGTGGTGTAAAAAATTGGCGCTGAGAGATAATAAACGTCGGCAAGACAATGAAACGAAGAGTAGTGGACTGGAAGGTATACAAAAAATACCGTTTAGGGAATAACAAGCGTTGGAATGAACATGAGTCTGAATCTTTTATAGAAAATGATGGCTTTTGAAACCCAACAACTCAAAAGTTGTGATGCAGTGTGATCACATCGTAGAAGCTAGAAGGCCTGGCACAATGTGGATGTTTGAGTCCATGCGGAAGGGAGTTGAGAAGATTGAGAAGTATCAAGAACTTAAGAGAGAAATCAAACAACTGAAGATTGTCTCAGTGGCTGTAGTTGCACAAGATAGTATGACAAAATGACTTGGAAAGCACATTTACTAACATGCGTTTTACATATAAAACGCATTGGATTAATAACTGTTAAAGTAATGTTGGCAAGGTCAAAAAAGATTTGCAGTTGCATGGAAGGTACCTGACTCCGATGGCGTCCAAGGTTACTGAATCTAAGATTTTGACAGCAGTACAATTTAATGACTACTGGAAGGATTGGGCTGTGTCAAAAAAATCCGGACCAGGCCAAACATCTCACCTAAGTGTATAGCTAGGGAATGAACACATAAATTATAATAAGTTTTTATAATTGCAAAGGTATATAAATCGGTTTACAAGTTGTTACCCACAATCAAATGTTTATAAGACTTAAATTTATATAACAAGTAATTGTTCATATTTTAGTTAACAAATTATATATCTTCAGCAACTTATGAAAATAGTTTGCGGTAATTGTTTTAGCATAATCAATTATTTCAAAGCATTGCCATTGAGATGAAGCCATGCTATTGCACCTATTGATGAGGTTTAGGTTTTTTAGGTGCAAATTATTTATGTGGGATCGAGGCTCTGTCTGTGGCTAACTGCTTATGTACACGTGTGGAAAACAATCATTTTGTTTCAATGAGGTAATTGGCATTACAATCAGAACAAACAAAGTTGTAAATAATAAAGTAACGGGAGACGGTTTGGGAAAGGGTCTTAACCATTGAACAGATTATTTGTTTTAAAGGAAGAAAGTACTAATCGTAAGTTTAAATTCCTACACAATAACGTTTGATAAATAGACAAAAAAAAAGTTCTATGAAATGTTGTCATCAAGCAGAAATGCATGGAACCTCAGGTGTTAGGAATATACCGTATGATAACCGAGCCTACTAGCAAAACAGGAAAAAGTTTTCTTGTAAAACTATTCAGAGTTGCCTGTTCCCTGATGAAAGGCTGAGTAACTTCGCCTTCGGTTCAACGTCCTTATCCAAAAAAGGGAAAGGCGAAACCATTTGCAGTTATTTTGCGAAAACAGCACCTTCTCAATTACTTCAAGAGTCCGAGTGATGATTCGGATAGGAATCGATCCCAAGCCCCCCCCCCCCCCCATCGCTCGTTAGACTGGCATCTTACAAACCTAGGCTGACCATGCAGGAAACGAATTTAAGGCAAACGAGTGCATGCCCAGCGTTTTATCAATCTATGGAGGCACGGAGAAAGTATTTTATTTCTTATTGTAATGTTAAGTATAAGTATGTAGGTAAACCGCATCAGTCAGTTCAGACTAGCGGAAACGAGAAACAATTCATAACACAGTATCACTTAAAAGAAGGAAAATAAGTGACTATAGGATATAAGCCTTTAGAGGCATTCTTTCAATACTTAACACAGGAACTCTTTAATTCTGAGTTAACATAAAAAGGAATTAATATGGCGACAGTATCAAGGGAACCAGGAAGAGATTAAAAACATATCCACATATCCAATATAAAGGTACTTGATATTCATCATAGGAAGCAATAAGATATGGATATGAATTACAAAACAGTTCACGTAAACTGTTTTGAAAAAGAAAACAGAAATAAACCGGTGACATCAATTGAAATGATTTATATCGGTCCACCAAATACGCGACGAATTAAGCAGTTAATGTTTCGTATATTCTTTTGCAGATCAAAGCTGTAAAGAGAACGCTAAGATGGCGAAATCTTTGGTTTCACTTGCTTTAGTGATGTGTGCTTCAACTGTATTACAAAACCAAGTTTACGGAGCTCCACTGAGCCGATTATTTCCCGCAAAATCAAAACAAGGTGAACAAATGAATCTATCAAAATACGTATTAATTACAAACTTTTGGTGGATTTTGAAATGTTGTCAAAAAGACCTTTAAAAGCTATTTAAGTTATTAAGGTTTGCCTCTTCAAACCAGTTTGACTTTTACAGACAGACTGCAAATCTTTTACGATAGACTTGGAGTTATAATTACCGACTGACTGCATCAAGTAAAACGAGACTCAATTTGGGGTTTTAAAAACGTCAATCTAAGCATTTAAGCCATTAATAATAACAATTATGATATAGCATGATCTGTCCCTTAACATGAGTTGTTAAGAAGAGCTATTGAATGGCCTTTGCGAGCAAGAGAGTAGTGCGTTATGTTTGTGCCACAGGTACGAGTACTTGTCAAAATTCTCTTGCAAGCAGCGAGCAAAATAGTTGCTATGGAGCTATAGCTAGTTAGAGAATGAACTGTTGAAGAAAGACTAAAGCCAGAAGTATGGATGTTTCAAACTTTTGTTTTAACCATTTCATAACTGATTCATCATTTTTAGGTAAAACTGAAAATATCTGTAATCCGCATTAATGAGAATCCGAGTAAGGGAGCACCATGTAATTTTTGCAAGCGTTTCAAACAAAGGACATATTTCGCGAGCAAGTTTGATAAGGATAGATTTAAATCTATGCTAATTGGGGGACACAAAATAAATATAAATAGGATTAAAGTAAAACAATTGAGTTAATTACAAGTATTTAGATATAAGTATAAACATATAAGATTATAATAAATAACATTAATAATATTTACATACAATATTTATTATACATAGAACTTTTGCAGCCATTATCTATTAGCGTTGATATGTCTAAAGAAGGCAGTTTGTTTTGACTAACTTCCCTCAGTTCTGAAAGTAATTTTCCCCTTGGACCCCAAGTGGCGGAGGGAGTGCTTGCAATAGGTAGCCGTATTGTGCCTGCCGCTAGAGAAATCAAACTGCCTTAAAATATAGTTAGATTTGTGTTAATGAAAATGTCATAGATATTGGTGCGACAAAAATTATTCTTGACTTTGTGCATTAAGACACAAATATCTTGTAGCCTTCTATTCCATAGGTGGACGTGGTTGGTAGTTTGTAAGATCTCTGCTTTCTAACCACAAGGTCCCCAGTTCGAACCTGGCACTTTGCCGAGATTCGAATATTTGTGTGATCTTCTTTTCCGCGTTAGCCAACTTATTTTAGCATCCTTCAAGGGTAAGTAAATGAGTACCGATGTCTGCTGGGAGCTATCCTGCGATGGCTTAGTGTCCCGTCCAGGGGTAGTCTAAGACTCTCCACCGCTTAACACTACAGAAACCGATTCCATGGGCCACTACCCACTAGGCTCGTAGAAGTATTTAGCTTCAGCTTCTATTCCGTAAACTATAAACAGTTCCAAGACTCGTTGTTCTTTATTTTTTGGCTGTATTAGCAGTGAGCGGTTTGAAATGATGAAAAAAAGGACAGTACTGATTTTTTTGAGAACGTTTAGTGGCACATGAATACGTATATTATTTGGGACCGATGAGCAGATATACTAAATGTGAAACAGAGCTTCTGTGTTTTTACTGTGCACATTGCAAATGTAAATTATAAGATTTGGTTCTGCTCTTTTTAGAGGTTCAGGGTAGCTTGCATTATTGCTAAAAACAGCACGCAGCCGCTCAATTTTACGGAAATCACTAGCTCTGCAATCGTGCCACACTAAATGGCGCGCAATATGTGAGGTATGGCAATATTGCTATTATAATAGTATAATAAGCACAAGTTTAGCATTCTCCGGAATTAAATTTCTAAGCCTTATAAGGACACCAATCGTCTGACTTTTTTACAAATCGTATTTTAGAATCTATGGCCACTAACAGTTTGAGTAAGTTAGTTGTATCATGATTGTTAAATCTGATTACTTGAGAAATGGTATCATCATTTTGACCGTAACCAATGTCATAACTTCATCATTTAAAACAACAAAAGTAATAAAGGCAGAAAAGTACGCTTCAGAAACGTTTCTTGAAAGTACTTAGCTGAAAAGTCAAAAATCGGTTTATAACTGAGCCAAATCATGTACGCCATTGATATAATAATTTAAAAAACCAACAACAACTGGAGCGAAATCATCTATCGTCAGTAATAAGCAGCATATTAGAAAAAGTTGCTACACCAACCCGACACTTTAAATATGATCAAAAGTTCACTCTGTAATTTGACGACAACTTAGTACCGTAGTGAAACAACAGCTGGAGCCACTAAGTGACCCCTCTGCAAACTCTCTCAAACACAAATTTAAAGTTAACTAGACTTTGATCAACTGATATTTAACAATTATTCCTCGAGCACGAATGGGCTCTGAGTCAATAGCCTATGAGGCCGAAGGCCGAATGGGCTATTCGGACTCAGAGGCCACGAGGGCGAGAGGAATAATTGTTTTAGTAAAATCCAACTAGTTGATCAAAAAAATATCGAGGACAAAACATCTTTCGC
>JAOBRB020318594.1:0-10924 GCA_027575285.2 Zoanthus pulchellus | reverse complement strand
TCCTTGTGGTGTAGTGGTTAACACGTCGGACTAGTAAACCGAAGATGTGGGGTTCGAATCCCGCCAAGGGCATATAATGATATTTTTCTCTTATTTCTTTCTATATAACTTCAGGATAGCTTTTGTTCGGCTGACTCCGTGCTTATTGAAAGGACAGTAAATCATGCCCGAATATTTTTCAATAATAATATTAGATATATAAATAATTATGCACCTGTTGTGAATATATATATTTATTTAATGTATTTACAATCATTACTCTTTTCCTGAAGAAGGCTGCATGGAAACAAGTTGAAACTTTGGGACTTTTTAAGATTGTATTTTTAAAAACTTTTTACTAGATCTAGCGTAACTACATTAAAAATATATATTTTCTATTTTTTCACAAATGCCTGGTTACTAAAATAGTTTTAGCAATGCACCTGTTATTCTTGAGAATTGGAAAGCTTTCACATATCTTTTTTCTGACCTCTTCCTCTGTCATGTCACGTGACAACACAACAGTACCAAACCTGGATTTCTGTTTCTTAATATTTGCCATAATGAAGTCAAGTGGCCTGTATATATGTTTGTTTCGCTTTTTGATGTCACACTGCTTGAGAATCGAAACAGTTTTCTTGTATTCATTACCAAAGTCTCGTTTTTGTTTTTTCTTCAATGGCCTGAAATCTTCGTCGGAGTAGTTTTTAAAATCCAGACTAATCCCATCCATGTTAATTGCTTCACACACATTTAAACCAAACGGTACTGGTTTTAACCTGCAGGTTTTAAAAAGTACTTTTATCTATAAACACTTCGATCATTATCAATTAAAATCTATACACAGAGCAATATCTAATCAGGGAGAATAAACAAGGATTTAAATGTTTTAGAAGATAATATCTAACAACAGTCCTTTCTCCTTTCAGAAAGTTTTAAAATAAATCTTTAAAAGTAGTAAAATAAGCAACATAAAAACATAAATATAATTTGTGGAAAATATACCGTGTGCATAGCTCTTTAATTCTTTCTCATCCATCAATCAACACTGCCTTTGAAAACACAATTTGTTATAGTTAGTTCTTAACTTTCAGCTGTAATATGGTAAATAACCATAAATGATTTTGGTGTTGCAAATATTAGGGAGAACAATTAGTAATTTAACTGTATTTTGGACTTTGACCACAAGCACAAATAAACCAATTAAAGCCTTATTGAAGTATCACTATACTGCTTAAATAATGTAATGGAAAACCCATGTATGTTATTTAAGATTATGTATAGATCCATTTTTAAATGTCTCTATTATATTGAAATGCTTTTTTTTACTGTCCACCCTAAAAATATAAATCTCTACGATTTTTTTAAACCTAATATTATTCAAAAGGAAATTTGCTTCATATTGATCACAGACAGCAAGTCATTTTTTTACTTGGGAAAACTTCCGTTTTGGGGCCTGCTATCTTTTAAGTCATACAAATTGAAACTTACCCAAACCTACAGTTTAATACACGAAACTGTATGCATAAATAGGTAGGCACGGAAATATTATTGAAAGGAAATTACCATATACTGATAAAATCTTTAACAATTTTAAAATTCAAAATTCTTAATCATAATCCTTTGTTATAATAGATATTATAAGCTTATAATAACAAATATATGAAAGAGCTTCATTGCATTTTTGAATGATATTTATAACAAATCTATCAATTGATCCATTAACTGATTAAGGGACAAATCAGTCAGCTAGAAACAGCCTTCCTTTTACATGATTCACAAATTAAAGTACATTTTTAAAATTGGTTGGAAAAAACCATTTAACGTGCCATCACTTAAATTCACTTAATTTCTTTGAGCGTTTTATACTGTTAAATTCTAGGAATGTAATAGCTGTTATGGAATGCTTTCAGGATTAACAGATAATGTAAAATAAAAATTTAACTTTGTCTCTGACTTTGTGAAGAATATTTATTACTGACCGCATGCAGCGCCTGTACTTAAATTATCAGATGAAAATATATACATGTTTACTAATACTTAAGTTTAAGGATATCTGACTACTTGAAATTTGACATATAAAGAAGAAACTCACCTATTTATTTGTATATTGGCTATTGTTCACCGCTCTCCAAAAGTTTTTTTTAAATTCTTACTCTTAAAAATCCTTAATTTACAACCAACACAGCAATAAGCGATTAGTTTTGCTGAATCAAATATCGCATCTCTCAGGAAAGAAAGCCTCTTTAGCGTTCAGCAACATTGAATATTGCTTGGGACCTTTGCTTGCATGACAGTACCGCACGGCCAAAAAAAAATTTTAATGAAAGACTCACAAGTTCCATCAAGAAAACCTGATAAGATCCAATGATCAAATATGACACACGTTGTGGCTTGCATGTGACCAAGAATAGTCATGTGACTGACTGATAACCACGTGACTGGACGACACAAACGGCTTATAAGAGATAATATGTTGTCTTTTCAAAACTTCAATCGTGAGAACGACAAAACAATTTTTATTTGCTTCAAAACTTTTTCGCACCCTTTTTTTTGCTATTGATTCAAGATGAAGTTTAAATTCATATTAATCAAATACTATGTTTTATCCACGCATGAGATCAAACTACAAAGGTCGCGTTTCGATCAACTCGAAACTGATTGGGTAAAAAAGCCGACAGTTCCACAAGGTTTTCATCCTAGACCTAAAATTGCTTTGAAAAATTCAGGAATAAAATTCAAGACATACAGTTACAGGGAAACTGTAAAAGTGGCGCTGCAATCGTTAGACTTCAGAACAAAATCAAATAGAATAAAATTCTTAAATCTCGTTAAAGTTAAGATTTAGTTTTACGGTAAGCTCAGGTCATCCATTCTCTTAATTTCTTATAGGTCTAAAGGTTACCGAAATATTCCGATATAACCGCTAAACAGTAGGCCTCGTGTCAGTATTAAAAAAAAGGCTCTAGTTATTTCCGAAAAACATGAACTTTTAACTTGTTTACAAGCTCCGATCTTTTTAAGTGACTGATGACTCACTCATTAGGTACGTGAGGCTCACTCAAATATCTAATTTGCGACTCTTTTCTAATTTTTATCTCCAAAAACAGTCAAAAAGCTCAGTGTACACTTTTTTAAATAAGAGCAAACTTAGAATAATTAAAAAGAACATTGTTCACTGACAAATTAATTTCAACGAAGTTTTCCATCTATTTATTTTGTCGGCTGATGTCACACAAAATTTGAGGCTGAAACATTAGTAAAGTTCAGCAAGACATAGCACTTACTTATTTTTTAATATTATTGGATAAACATGTTTTAGAAGTGGGCAGAAACAAAGAAAGTCGAAAAACGCATTGAAAAGTACGAGCACCAAACTTTTGCCAAAACTCAATTATAAGCTGAATATAATAGTCATGCAGGCACAGAATCCCTCAGTAAGTCAATACTGTTACTGTTAGTGCTCCTTCTTATCAGGAACTTAAGTTACCTGTGATGCACGCAACGTTGGCCATGGAACACAGCATTTTAAAGGCAAAAATCCGTCTTAAAAGAAGAAGAAAAAGCACGAAAAGTATCACCGTGAGAAATGGAAAAACGCCCAAAACGAAGCAAAAAGACTTAGAGAGCAAGGAGAGCACATTTTACCCACGATATCATAAAACATATGTCATATAAATATATGTAGTCATAAATCACATGGTTAATTGTAAATCAAAGATTAATTTCACTGATGTTTTTTATTTTTTTGAAAATTATACTCTCGTCGGTCGGGCAGAAAATTTAAGAAACAATTAACAACGCGAGTGAAATAAATCCTATATTGCATTCAGCAGAATGCAATTACCTATATTAACTGAAACTGGAACTGTACAAGTACTCTGCTGCCTAATGTTCAAATGTGGTTACATCTTTTGAGCTTGCATTGGTAATACTAGTAATAATGTGAAAGAGGAGTTATTCAGATTTTTTTGTCGCCTCAAGCTTGTGTCAGTGTTGAATAACTAAGTTCTTACAACTGTAGCTGAATCATTAGCACAGTCAAATCATGGCTAATCGGAAAAACTGGCTCATAACATGGCCTCCAGATTTAACGATTAAAAATTAAGTTCATTGCTCTTGTTATTTATCACTGACACTGTATCTATCCTTGCTATAAATTAATACTCTTTTCCTTTGGCCATCTCTGTTATATGTGAAGATACAACTGCACAAACAGCGGTGGCGAACATTGACGATATACGCATAGGTCAGTTGCGTTTGCACAATCAGTTCATGTTCGTCCCCGCTGCTTGTGCATGTGTAGTTTCTTATCCTTGTCGTTTCAATTGTTTGTCCCGTTGTTACATAACAGCAACGATGCAAAGCGACGGAGGGGGGGGAGAGAGAGGGGTCCTTCCTTTTATGGGCTATATAAGTATGTGTGGCTTTGTACGATATGGTTCTGAGTAGTTTTCGTCACAAGTTAAAGGTCTCTACTTTTATGGTTCTCGTTCTCACTTCGTTTCTTTGAATTTAGAAAAAGTAGCAAAAAAACAGTTTCTAACAATGGTCTGAAACTGGGCATTCGGTTTCATGCGTCAGTTTGTAAGGGTATAGAAGATTGCAGCTTTGGGTCATGAATACCACAAGGGTTTCGAGAAGCGGGCCGCTTACACCCCTACCCAATTATTTTAGCGATCCATCACCCTGAAAAGTAATCGTAAAAGTTCAAAACTTAAACATTAAACCGAACATTAAAGCAGACAGATTTGATTTTTCTTCTCCAACGCACGTCAAGATTTTAACTCTTGTGTATGTGGTTACAAGCGACAGATTTAGGTATCACGGTTGAGGGTGAGCCGGTGGAAATTTACACAATAATTTTGCCGTGTTTACTCCCAACAAGTCAAGATAATAATAAAATGATTCAACAAGAGAGTTGAGTTTCTGGGATCAGTTGTTCAAAAGCCAATTAGCACTAACCCAGGGTTACATGAATAACCCACGATCTTGTTTCCAATCTTACAAGAAGAGATTTTAGCTGTAATATTGAGATTAACAAGACTTTTCCTAAAAAAATCCAAACAGTATTCATATAAAAAACCGCTTACCTTTTCTTAAAGAAGAAATTCCTGTTCGAATTTTTTGCTTAACCCAGAGTTAAACTTAACCAGCCTTTGAACAACTGGGCCCTGATATTTATGTCACGCTTCACCAAACATAAGTTCATGACCAACATTTTCAATGCATTTCTAGCTCATCCATACATACTTTGCGCTTTCTAAGTTTAATCAGTGGATAGAAATAAGAATGTTATAATTTGTTAAGTTATCCTTTTCACTACGGTGAACTTATAAATTTATCTGTAACTGGATTTGAATATAGCTGGCATTTCCTTCAACTCGTCATCTGGATGGATGAATTTTGTCAAAGAAAAGATATTTCCCCAGTTTCAAACCGTTATTTAAAAGAGCCTGTTTCAAAATACATGTAGATAAAGCAGTTTTAGATTGAAGCTCAAACCTCGGTGTGTAAGAACAGGTCTGTGAATTATTTGTTCATTCTATCTATTGTTTTGACTTCATTGTTCTCTTTGTTTTATCACTATTATGTTCATTCTATCTATTGTTCTGACTTCATTGTACTCTTTGTTTTATCATTATTATGTTCATTCTATCTATTGTTCTGACTTCGTTGTTCTCTTTGTTTTATCATTATTATGTTCGTTCTATCTATTGTTTTGACTTTATTGTTCTCTTTGTTTTATCACTATTATGTTCGTTCTATCTATTGTTCTGACTTCGTTGTTCTCTTTGTTTTATCATTATTATGTTCATTCTATCTATTGTTCTGACTTCGTTATTCTCTTTGTTTTATCACTATTGTGTTCGTTCTATCTATTGTTTTGACTTCATTGTTCTCTTTGTTTTACGTCACCCGTGAACGTAACTTAATAGGTCCAAGACTTGTTGTTTTAAATTCATAACAAGGACTGTCCAACAGTGAACACGTAACGTGACAAATTGTATTTAGTCAAACAATGACTAGGTAATGATTAACTTGTAAAGTATTTCAATCATTTATATTTTAAGATAAACAATGTAGCTAAACCTCAAACTGCTCCGGCTGTAGCAATTCTCTTTGTTATAATTCGTCGATTTCCATTTATATTAAGTTTGCTAGAAACAGACCTAATAAACCTCAAAGAAATATAAATAAGCAAACGAAATGTGACCAGGTATGATAATCTAAAAGCAAGATAGATAACAATTTTTCATTTTCCACCAAATGAAAACAACATTGATTTTGCTCCGCTATCATAGATAAGCTTTGGGAAAGCTAAGTTGTGTTTTATTAAGTGTTTGCAAACATAGGTCATGATCTCCCCTAATTGCAAAAAAGCATAGTTATGTGCTCTCTCGTTAAATTCTAAGCAAATAAGGCATGGGTTCTCTGGTCTTAATGGATCAAGCTCTTTGTCTTCTGTGGCATGATAACATCTTGTAGCACTTGCAAACCCATTCAAAAGGTATCTCATAAAATAGCTATTTCGTGGGCCCGTTGAAGAGGCTGGATCGACAGTGAAGCCGTCTTGCGTGCTGGGACTATAACAATACACAGACGTTGAGCTGTTCAGCCACAGAGATGAACTTTGCTTGTTCTTGCCTTCCGACATAAAAGGTAGCTTCTTAAACATGCCTGCTGTTTCAGACAGGAAACGCAATTTTCCCGGACCGGCTGAAGAGGTTTCAGGCGCAGCAAAAGAATGGGGTCGGGTCTGCAAATATTAAAAAGAATAAAATATTGTAAATGTAACCATTACTTTCCTAATAACATATAAAAGTATCACCCAGCCGATGTAATAGTACATTTTACTTTCTAATTGGGTATAAAACAAAGAATTCAATTTCAACAATCCCCTATTAAAAAAAGGCCGCTGTCAGTTTACTTTATTGTTGCTGTATAGCATTGCATCGCATCGCACCGCATTGTATTGTATTAAATTGTATTGTATTTAACAATATTTAATTAGACTACGAGCCCGAGTTTTCTACGAGCAAATAGTCAACGAGGCGCAGCCGAGTCGACTATCGCTTGTAGAAAACGAGGGCGAGTAGTCTAATTGTTTTAGTACAAATTTTCAATGTTCTCATTGCATAAAAATGTGAATAACGTTTAGGAAAAATTTTTTTATTGTGTTTACAAAGACTTCAAACACTGCGCGCGATCTTTCTTACAGATACACAAGTAAAACTTTTATCTTACCATTAAAACTTTTCATTCCATATTTTGTCGCTATTTTCGTTTTTTCTGGAACTGCTCTTTCAATTAAATATTCAATTTCTTGGTCCGAAATTTCGGCAAATTGTAGCGACGCCATTGTTATTTTTTTCTCAAAGTGATTCTTGTTAGTCATGTACATGAAGCTTCGTGATTGGTCAAAATTGATAGAAGCAGATAGAAAACAGTGAAAGAGCCAATCAAATTCACAGATTCACAATAGAACACAGTAAGTTCATACTAATGTATTGTATTGTATTGTATTGTATTATATTATGTTTTATTGTATTGCAATTGTATCAGTTGTATATTGTAGTGTAGTGTAGTGTATTTATGGAAAACAAGCTATTCTAAACATAGAACAAAACCAATTCAGAAAAACACCAAGCAAAATTTGTTGACGTTTTCTTAGCTGTTGCATACTTACTTGTTAATTCAATTTGGGGAGTAAATTTATCAAAGGCTAATAGGACGAAATCTTTGTTAGATTGAGACCTAAAGGTATGCATCAACTTTAAATATTTCAAATCACAAAACTAGTTCGAGTACCGGTTTTGCCTCATATGCAAGATCATAGTTACAGTACAGTAACAAACACCGACATAAACACCTCTCCCTTTTAGATTTTCACCTGTCCCACTCCGGGATATAAGTGGCTTTGGCAGAGGTGTGTTACAGAGAGCGTGAATACGCGCAATACATCATGCCATGATCACAACCAAATCTGTTGATTTATAACAATAGCAACTGCAGCAGCTAATTTCTAGCAACAGTAAATTATAATGCGTCAGTTACATCAGTTTATCACCAAAACGTACGTTACGTGCGTAATAACATTTCATTGATATACTCAAGAATAGTAATAGGGTCGAAAACCATATTTGATGGTGATTTAGTACATTTAAAAAGATCAAGGAGTCGGGAGTATAACAATTTCTGGAGAACTTTTGATTCACAGAGAAGAAACGAAACGGGCCAGTAGCGTTAGAAAAAAGAGTACTCAAGTCATGACGTCACAAAACGTTTATTTGTGAAATCAATAACTAGTTGTAGTGTTCTGAAAAACCAAGATGAAAAATACTTCCATACCAAAATTTAGCATTTTGCCACTCATCAGTGATGAGATATAACCACAGTTATGCTCTAGTGGCTCCATACAAATCCTTATAAAATTAGCCTTAGTTCATAACTTTATGAAGGATTTGTATGGAGTCATTGGAGCATATCTGTGGTAATATCTCCCCAACAATTCGCACCAACATTCTAATTTTTTGCAAGGATACATTTTTAGTCTTAATGTCTCAGATGATTTTGACAAATCCCACAAGTTCACAAATTTTAATTTTTGTGACGTCACACTTTACCACTCTATAGAGATGAGTCATAGTTCTTAAATATTGGTAAAGTTTTTCCAATTTTTTATCCATCTGGAAAACTCCTGATGAGAAGAATAAACTAAAGATATGTGAAAGGGGAGAATCGAGAAAATTAATAGATTAACAATATGTTAAATACAAGAAAATAAATATGCATGCAAGAATAAGAGCTGAGAAGATGAGAACGGACTGGTTGGCGAAGTTGGTAAAATCTCTGCTTTGCAACCACAAGGTTCCCAGTTTAATCCCAGCAGTTTGCTGAGATTCGAATATTTGCGTGACCATTTCATCTTCCCAATGTAGGTAAATGAGTACGAGCGTTTGCTGTGGGCTAACCTCCGTTGGAAGTCTCTCATCCGTTTAACACTATATACTATATATATATTTATACTATAGGAACCAGAGACTAGGCTCGTAAAAGGATTTAGGTTTAGATAAGATAAGGACAATTTTTAAAATGATAAGAAGAAGGGAAGAAGGAAACACAGATTTTTTGAATGAAGTCAGCTATATCATCATTATCATCATCATCACCATCATCATCACCACCACCGTCATCATCATCATCATCATCATTGGCACCACCACAACCACCATCAACATCATCATCACCATCACCATCATAATCATCGTCATCATCGTCACCACCACCATCATCATCACTATCGTTATCATCATTATCGTCACCATCGTTATCATCATCATCATCACCATCGTCATCACCATCGTTATCGTCATCGTCATCGTCGTCGTCACTATCACTATTGTCATCATCATCGTCATCACTATCTCCATCATCATCGTCATCACTATCACCATCATCATTGTCATCACTATCACTATCACCATCATTATCGTCATCACTATCACCATAATCATCGTCATCACTATCACCATCATCATCGTCATCACTATCACTATCACCATCATCATCGTCATCACTATCACCATCATCATCGTCATCATCTTCACCATCATCATCGTCATCACTATCACCATCATCATCACTATCATCACCATCGCCACCACCGTAATCAACATCAACATCATCATCATCATCATTACCTGTGTCATGGATGATACAGTCCGATTAGGAGCTCGGGAACGAAACGAGGACAGCGGTGTTTTGCCATTCGTAATACCTCTACTAAATGCATCTGTTCCAAAGAAATTGTAGGCGTCGCAGCCACTCGCGAATATTAAAACATGATCTGCGTTTACCTCCTTGAGCTCTTTGAAAAATTCAGTGCCTGTCAAAAGTTATAAAAGTATAAGCACAAGGATTAAAATTTATTACTCTGGCTTTTGAGGAAATAAGCGAGTAAATAACTGTTTTTACTAGCACCACCTCTCAACGATCGAGTAAAATTGTAAAACGTTGTCCGCGTTTGTATTTCTCTTTAAAGTACTAAGAACGATAGCTAAAAATATTATTCAAATCATAAAGAAAATTGTAGTGTTTTCAATGGTTTTATTTCTAAGAACTCAACGAGCGATTACACATACACTTGAAAACATTTCAGTGCTCTGAGCGGGAAATCACTCAATCTCAGTAATCAATTAACATATATTACAAAAGGATTTATGTTGTTTTAATTAATCAATATCAATTGATTGAAACAACAAATGACAACCATAAAATATCAGCACAGTTTACAAAAAAAGATAAATTTTACATCGTAGTGAACGAATTTAACTTGATGTTGACGTTGTGGACTGGAGTCCTTCGTTGGGGCGAATACATTAATACACCTTTTCTATAAACTGCTGCATTTCATTTCTTAAATTGGCCACTTGAATACAGTTGGACAGAGAGTTATAAAAGAAAAATGAAAAATATACTAATCTAAGACATACTCTTTAAATTAGTTGATCCTGGAATGAGCATTTCTCCGTTGTTTTTGAATCGACCAGTCAGAAAAACAATCAGGGTCAGTTTGTCATCTCTCCCTGCCTTCTTCATATTTTCCTTTAGCTTCTGGAACTTCATCTTTAGTTCAAATAACTTCTTCCTGATGTTGTTAAATGAGCAATTTTCTTTCTCTTTTGCACTAGCGACCAGTAAAAATGTTTGATCGTCCCTGAAATTACAATTAATGCGGAGTGAATTTAATTTGATCCATATTTCTCTCCTTTTGTTTTCTTCCCCACCTGTTGTTTTTTTCCCTTCCTTGTTTTTTTTTCGTTCTTTCTTTCCTCCCTCCCTTTTCCCTTCTTCCTTCCTTTCCTTTCCTTTCCTTCCTCCCTCCCTTCCTCCCTCCCTCCCTTCCTCCCTCCCTTCCTCCCTCCCTCCCTCCCTCCCTTCC
>JAOBRB020318484.1:0-10926 GCA_027575285.2 Zoanthus pulchellus | reverse complement strand
AGTGCCGGGATCGAACTCGGGACCTCGTGGTTGGAAAGCAGAGATCTTACCAACTGCGCCAACCATGTCCGCCTAAATGTTACCATAGAAAGTAAGGTAGGTTAAGTAATTATCGTGTGTAAATGCTGGGTAATCAATTTAGGTAACCACAGAAAGTTAGGTAATCGGTTTGCCTAACCAGAGAAGATAAGATAATCAATTTTTCTGACCACAGAAAATAAAATAATCAGTTTGTCTTACCAAAGAAAGTTGAGCTTCACATGGGAAAACAAATCCATTGGGAAAACGAACAAATACCACACTTTTCTCCTCTTCTTCTTTCGCTAGTCTGAAAGAAAGAAAAGCAACCAAAATAAATAAAAACGTAACTGAGATACATCTTATCGAGAGTGGGTAAGAACACATTAAAACAAAATTTAGGAAAACACGGCTTTGATTCATGACAAATGCGAAGAAATTGGCCGTCCATTCTTCCTAGCCAGAGCTTAATTGCTGGACAGCTCAGATCTTGGCATGAAAGTCGAATTAGCAGCAGAAGGAATTACAATACTTTTGACTGTAAAAAACATGTTTCGATTTGTTAGTCATTATCATAACTACAAAAAGACAAATCGTCCAAAACTCGCAAAATATTTAATAATATCTCTTTAACAATCTACAAATGCGAGTACCAGAACAGACATTTTATAAGAAAAACATCTGACATTTTCATTCATTGTTTTAATGTTTTGATATTAATTCGGCCTGCTAATCAGATCTCTCTTTCAAGTTGAACGCTGCAATTGCATCTGAAGTCCACGAAAGGAACAATCTGGAAAGGGCTGCCTGTTATAACTACGTTCTTTAGTGTCTTTTGCTTGTCGTATTTTCGTCTACACTCTTTTTTGTGATTTAGGCCAATAAGTTAAATAACGAAACCAGGAGTTTCATACGCAGATATTTGTACTCTAATAAAGAACGCCTTTTCAGCCAATCAAAGTGGACGTTATATTGATACCTTATCATAACTTTTAAATACAATTAAACAATCAAAAGCAGAAGGTATTGCTTGTTTCCTGATATTCCATATCACAAGATATAGTTTAATCGATCAAAAAAAGGAATTTTTAGTTAACCTAAACAAGAACAAATTTGAAAAACAAATGTCTAAGTTTTTATATTAAGGCACGGACACATGACGCAACATCTCATGTAACATTGCACGCAATAAATTTTTCGGAGGTAAACACGCGGTGCAACAAATTAAAACTAAGCAACATTCTTGTGATACCATGGCGTGCTTACCCATGCAACATTACAACAATCAAAACAGCATCCAACAAAAAATCATTTGAAAAGAACACTTTTTGCGTGCACTGTTTAAAGAATAGAACGCGATTGAACTCTAGTTTTTTAGCGTGCAATGTTGCATGCAACAAAACTCATCGGTGGACACAAGCTGAAACAAATTTGTTGCGCGCAGTGTTGCATGAAATGTCGCATCGTGTGTCATCGCTTATATTGTTGTCTGTTTACAAAAACTTGCAATTCATTTTGGGATTAAATGCGATATCAAATTTGTATAAGTAATAAGTAATTCATTTAAACATATTTTCATTTTTGGCTTTTTGACATCTTAAAGTAATAAATGAGATCATCGTTGATCTGTGTACTTACTGTACGTTTTCTTCCTGTGCCTCACTTACAACCCTGGTGGACGTTTGCACTTCATCTTCATTCCTTGATGATATAGTTTTCACAATCGAAAACATTGAAGGTGTTTCAATCTTAAACAAAACAAAGAAACGGATATAAAATAAAGCATTTTTAGCTTGAAGCTAAATCCTGCCGGTTACAAGAAGTTTTTATAGTGTTGGTATATAGCGGAATAGATGCTTCGCTCCTCTTCCTTTACTCCACGGACGCGGCGCAAATCCATCACAAGCTAGTTCCTAGCAGACGCTGATCCTCCAGTTTGTTGAACTTATAATCAACATAGGTAGAAAAGGTCATAAATAGTTTTCATCAGCATGACTGGGTATCAAACTCGGTAGGTGGGCTTTTCCCTATATACCATTATACTAGTAATAGATATCGCTAAGTACCAACGAGCAACACAACGGCATTTTGGACCACAGAATTGAGCTATACAAGCACTGCTGGTAACTGGTGTTCTCATTTTACTGTTTTGGAAACAAAAATGAACTAAAATATGTCAGCTTGTTCTATAAGTCAGTGTAAAAACCCGCATAGGAATCTACAAACTGATATTGTATCATTTTGTTATAAATATTGAAATATCTCCCTTTAACGGGGATTATGAACCAAATTAATAAGTTGCTGCCATGACAGCACAAAATTCACGAGCTGTAATTGGTCCATTCTAAGGCAAGAGGTCTCTTTGGCCGCATTGCATAATAAAATGTTACATTACTTACATCTCTCTTGTTCACTCGAGATTTTTCCGCCGGTATAGTTCTTTCGCGTCTTCACTTGGGTGCCTCATTGGCAATGGGACTGATAGGGATGCTCGTATTAGTTTTTAAGGGTTAAAGTTGGCAATGTGGTATTCCTTAAAGATTCTCAGAGAAAAATCGAAGTTATTTTTATCAAATTGTTTTTTTAAGTTTGTGGACTCGACATATACTAAGACACAAGAGGATGAAATAGAATTTTATGGTCGGTTATTTTTACACTTTGTATTGAGGTTTCGCTTCCACATATTTCAACCGAACATGCCATCAGTTAAGGATGGCTTGCTAATGGCCTTCTTGCAAACAAAAACTGAGTTGCCAAGGACGCAGCTCAACAAGATCAAACAAAAGAAACTGTGCTGCCGTCTAGCTTCCCCCCCCCCCACCCACTCCCGAGAACACTAACCATACTTCACCTCGGAGTACAGCACCACAACAAGCTTTCATAAGCTAGGCCTTTGTGGTTGGGAGGTAAAAGACCTTACAAACCACGCATGCAGTTATATAAAAGTCCAAACAAATATATTTTTATTCATTCTTCAATTTTACTGAGAACTGATAAACGTGCTTGCTGTTTTTGCAGCTGGGTGACATGATGAAACCGTTCCCTGGTAAAGCAGACAATCCTAATGCAGAATATTTATCTAATATTTATTTAATTTATTCATTTTTAACTTTTTAGTTCCCAAGATCTGATTGGTAATTCTCCTTTTTAACTGTTAGCCATTTTATTGCATATACGTAAAGAAAATTTGGGTTTTATTAAATAATACCATCTTACTCAGTTATACTGATACGTTTCTCTACTTTTATCTCCTGTCGGCTGAACAATGAATTGTTATTATAAGGAGAAGTTACATACTCATCAGGGTTTATAGGTAAAAATATTTTAACAACTTACTTCGTGACTTGCATCAACCTCAGTTGGCTTACATGACCTAATGACGTTTGTCGGAAAACCAACAGATGAACAATAAAATAGCCGTTTCTTCTTCTTCTGTTTTTGATTCTTCTTTTTCAATAAACCTTTTTTAATCTGAAAAAAAAGTCAATCGCTTTTTATCTCTTCTTCTACATACTAATGTTATACTATCTTAGTGTACCTGACAGACTGAAAAGTTCTGAAGTCAAACAGTTTATTGCGACATAAAGGTATTATGTTCAAAGTTTTAAAGTGCGTTTTGATGTGAAGTCAATTTTAAATGATAAAAAATGTCATCGGTATTTAACAACAAACTCTGAATGTTTCCACAAGTTGAACAAAGACCGCGAATGCTAATAGCTCTTGGTTGTAAACAATCTTGAACCGAAAAGAAACTACACGCAGTTTAAAAATAGAGCTTAATTTCTTGTGCAAGCAACCCCCATCCCCCAATCCCCCCTTCCAAACGGCCGTAAAAATACACAATGTCCACTCGATTATAGGTTAATGATTAACAAATAAAGTTTAAGAAAAAAAAAAGATCATCAAAGCATATTTTGAAGCACTTTTATTCACCTGTAAAACTTCAGATTCGAGTTGGTAATCACTTTGTTTGGTTTTGGTTTATCTCGATAGGGGAATCGTAATCTATCGTTCAAGCATTCGTTATACAAATGCAAAAAACAAAAAACTAATGGAAACCTTTTTTGTTGTACCAGGCTCCATTCCCATCGCAAACTCTGTGTTTCGATGACGAGGTTTCTTCTTCTTTACTGGAACCTTGGTGTGATCAACATCAATTGGAACTTGTTTCCACCAAGCGCTTTCTTTCAATGTCAAGAAGAAAAGTTTTTTACCCAGCTAAAATTTCATAATTTGCTCTAATTCAAATTCACTGATGGCGTTATTGCCGAAAACCTAGCTTGGCCTCGCTCCCAGAGTCCTTTCCTTTCCACTTCCTCAAGAAGCGAAAAGAACGTGAGAACGAAGTTGGCGAATTGTTTCGTAAACAATGGTTCTAAAATCAATGGTAAAAATGCACACAATCTAGCTAACCTGCTAATGAAGATATAGCTATTTTAGTTTCATTTACAAGCACCATTCTAGTTATATCTGTTCAGAAATCTATTTACAAAAACAATGGAATAAAAATGTGATTTCTCTTCAAAGAATTTTAAAATAATCAAAGGTATCTTGTGGAAAGCTAATGGAGTAAGCAAGACACTGTTAAAGGAGCTGTTTTATTTTGACTGCTGTTTATTGATTAATATGCTATACGCGAAATAAACCACAAGTACTGGTTTGCCGCAGTCATGTATCGAATCCCAAAATATCACGTGACATCTCGAAAGTCCTACATTGGTAGCAAAACAAGAGCATTCGTAGCGACACGAATGGATTGAATGTACCTGCCAAACTTGAGACTCAGAAATCGATTACAAATTTTCTATTGCTCCCACCAGACATCCTGATTCCACAACTATTCCAATAGTTCCACAAGCAAAAAATGCCTGTTTTACTGCAGTATTAATATATGATTTCCTTAGTTTCATATACATTGGCCAGACAAAAATTGTATCAAACGTTTTCAGATTTGACTAATCGACGGGTGTCAAATGGTCAGAGTTTAGAACCTTTACATAAAAACTGGACATTTTAAATTTTTACCACAAAACAACTTTATTCTCTGCAAACTTACTTTTAAGACATTGATGACACATGCAAATATTATCTTAACAACAATTATTACATATCACCATTTGCACAATAATCCGCATCGCCACCTTTACAATACGTGACAGGGGAAAGAATAAGAAAATTTCCCCACGAGCCACTTGGCCCCTAGAATTGCAAGAATTAGGGGCCAAAGCCATGAATCAGGGGCCAAATTTAATAATGGAACTTTTCATGACAGTTTCAGTTGAAAAAATTGTGACAGAGATCATGAAAAACTTTCGTATACCGCGCGAAAATGCTTCCTATTTCCAAAATACAAAGGTAAGATATGTAAAATTTCAAATTTAGAAATACTTTTAGGATAACATTTCATATTTCGTTTTAGAGCTTGTTCAATTGAAATTTAGTCTTTGGAAACAAACGACGAAAATCGATGCTTGCTGACATTCAGGTGATAAATTGAATTCGTATACCCAGTTTGACAACACGATATTCTGCGAAAGAATGTTCTATCTAAAAACGAAAACTTTATTGGAAACAACAATTTAGGCACATTTTGAGTTTGGTCTTAAAATAAGAGAAACTAATTAATAACTTGGAAAAAAATCTATGTTGTAGTGCTGACCCGAGTGTTTGTGACTGGTGTTTCTGCCCATTTTTCGCATTTGATGTTCTTTTTCTCGGTTCGTCGTTATTTTTCATCAAAGTTATTTTGAGAAATCATAGAATAAGCAAGAATTAACCAAGATAGATGCATTTAAAATAACGCGAAATCAACAATTTCGATTGATCACCAATATCGTGATCGCGGCCCACAGTACTGTGCTGCTCGAGCAGCGATAAGGTTTAAATGATGATCGCGAGCAGCCGCCAAAATGGCGTCCGGACGACTCAAGGCGCCAAAATGGCGACCGACGACATGTTTCTACTCGCAAAACGATCGCATCGACCTGTTATTTTTTCCCCTGTAATAATCATCACCATCTTCACAATAATCATTACCATCTTCACAATAATTATCACCCTCTTCACAAAAATCATCACCATCTCCACAATGATCATCACCATCTTCACAATAATCATCATCATATTTACAATAACCATCACAACAATCATTTGGGTACTTTAAACGGACGACAAAGAAACAACTTACCACGTGCAGAATTTGATGGTTTTATGTATTCTTTATTGTTAAACGTCGTTGCACCTCCTTCGAAAAATAAGCAATATGAAGCAAATTAACTGACTATGGTGGTTAATCGTGAACAACGAACAAATCAATGAATGGTTTTTAGACTGAAGCATTCGAGAGTTTTGTTAGGAAAAAAACGTCACATGTAAGTTTCTCTCGATCCCATCCTCCCCCTCCTTCCCCCCCCCCTCCCCCTTTAAAAACTTCACTTAGAGAAATATGCATTTCATTTCCACTCGTGGAGTAAAAAATCTTTATTATAAAGCAAATAAAGAAGCCTAAGCCGTGTATTAGGCTGTGATAAAACACGACGGACATTCAAGAACACGAGTGTTCTGAAATATCCGGAGTGTCTCTTGCTGTAAATAATATAAAGTTTTTGGAAAAGTATACAAAACTAGATCGAAGCTGAAAACTTAGCTATCAAAAATGAACTGACGGCCGTTGTGGATCTCTGTTTACGAAAACATTATCATTCTGAATTTGGCAAGAGTTAATTGAACATGCCGCCACTTCCAAAGATTTGAAATGGTGATTTTGCTGAAGCTTTTGTTTTAGTTGGCTTATTTGCTGTAGGAACAACCGACTCTTAGAGTTGTTTTGATGGAATAACAATAGATTCATACTGTAACGAAAGGTTTAAAGTGCTTTTTGAGCAAAACGCCGCAAACGAGACATAGGAACACTGGCTTTTAAAAAGGTTTCGTGTAATAGTGCTTCCTGCTCTCTGCGCTGTGCTGTGTAGGTTTCTAACTTGTTTTTTAAATTGTTGCAAATGTACAAAGAATTATATTAAAAGCCATTCAGTTGAAAAATATTTTCACTCCTCATTTTGCGATGCTCTTCGTCGGTTGCGCCTCGGCACAGTCAACGATAATGTCGAGGACGTTCTCCGAGAGTTTAACAAAACGCTAGTTCATGACAATTTTCGCTTCTTATTGTTTTTCAAAACTTTCTGCTGCTTTGCAAAAAAACCTTTCACGCATTTTTTTCAAATAAAATGTTTTCCGCCATCCTAAAAAAATAACTGGCAAGGGGAAAACCGATTGCGAAAAACAATAAAACATTCTGATAAAACATAGACCAGAGAGCGCGCCAGGTCTTATCTATATAATAAATATATATAACCAATATCTTTTCTTTAATTGAATGAAACAAAAGACTGAATCAAAGTCGTTTTGCTGGAATCGTTACCGGGAGTACGCCGTGTTGTTTGTCTTCGACACTGATCCTGCACGCTGATTGGCTAATTTAAAACTTGGGTTTTCCACAGGAAGCCCCAGTAACGAGTGCATATACTGTACTTACGTTTTTCCTCGTATTCTGTGACCTTGTTAAAACAATAGGCTTTGCTGCATTCAAGTTGAAAACCACGTACCTAGGGAGTATTTGAGACGCTAAGAATTTCATTTCAAGGATAAAAATATCATCGACTTTTGAATTGAATGGGTATTTAAAAAATCCCATTAATGATGATATGAACTTTAATGTTTTTAATCAATCGATCAAAAATAAATCAATGCATAGACCATTGTTTTCCTAATAGAACCATAACACGATATAACTAAATGTTTTCCCGGCCCAGAGGCTTATTAAGGCCAGTGGGCATTTCAGGCTTCTGCAGTGTTAAATGGCTGAGACTTCGTGCAAAGACAAAGTGAAGCCAAATGTCATCTTGTGCTACTTTACGATCTGCACCCCTAGGGCACGACGATAACAGTTATCCCACTCCACTGGAAAATAAAACATGACCTTGAAATGGAAAAAAAACGAAGATTTAAAATGCTCACCCTTTCAACTCGAAGAAACAACATTTTAGGAAATAAATTGAGTTTCCAGTCACTTTAATTTTAACTCTCGAACATACACGAGCAAACAAGTTTAGAGCGCAGAATCATAGACAATGCAAGATAGTTCCAACTCCCCTTACCTCCCACTCCCTTTTCTTTTATCTCAAAATATAATATATTCCTGGTTTTTACTATATCCCGAACATTATAAAGCATCTGATTGTTTTCACCATTCACCGCACTCACCTTCAACACTACGCTGGAACTGGTACCAAGAACAAATCGTACAGCAGAAGCTCTGAAGAATGTCACAAACCCAAATCCTTTGTTAGCTGGTACAAAGACGTTATCCAGTTGCCCATATCTGCAAAGAACATCAATAAGTAATAAATAACCTTTTTTTCTGAATGTATTTGTGACATGAATGAATCGCTTGTAGTTTTTTTAGTCGCCATCTTGAACTTAAATAAAATTTCAGTATTATAGCAGCGCTAAAGTAGTAGCATACAGTGTTTTCATTTGCTCTTATTTCTTCGTCTGTGGACGAACGTGGTCGGCGCAGTTGGTAACATCTACTTTCCAGCTACAAAGTCACCGGCTCCATCTTCGACTTTGCCGAGATTCGAATATATACTTGAGCGACCTTCTTTTCCACCTGAGCTAACTCAGCTTTTCCATTTCTCGGATGTGGGTAAATGAATACCAGGGTGTGCTGGGAGCTAACCTGCAATGGATTAGTGTCCCGTCTAGGAGAAGTTAAAGACTTCCACTTAATACAACAAAACCAGAGATAAGCGCCGGCCTTATGGACACTAGGTTTCTAAAGAATTAAGCTTAGGTTGTTTTTTTTTGCTGCTATGTTGTAGGTTATTTTTTTATTTCAGATTATGGTTTTTTAAAAATAATAATAATAAAAATTAATATGATAATAATAAAAATAATAATAATAATAATAATAATAATAATAATAATAATAATAACATCTATATCATAGCGCTTATTCTAGAGCTCTCAGCGCTTTACAATAAATGCGATTTTAACAGTTTGAGATTCTTAATAACATAGGTTATTAGTTTCGATCTTGGTTACTTTATATCCTTTTATCTTTTTATTGCCGGCTAAGGATTACAATTGGCATTAGGTTTTTGGATATTGTATAGAATCAAGATTAGGGATAGCTCATGGTTAGGGTTAGGGATATATTAGGTCAGGGTAAGGGTTATGGATTTAACGAAATGAAAATGGTTGATGACATCGCAATTGTCGCAATAACTCAGTGGTAAGACGGAGGACTATACAGCGGTTAGACACACAACACTGAGGGTTCAAATTTTCCGTGGACAACACAGGTATGATAATTATTTGTCGAAGAAAAAGTAATTTAGAAAATCAGATAGAGAGAAAGATGGAGGATAAGGGATGGAATGGTAAGTTACAAAATGATTTACAATCTTTTGCGTCCGCCAAAAAGGGTTATTAAAAAAACAATCTGAAGTCAAAAATATACTATATGATTCGTTTTGGTCTTTCACTCCTTTCGCGGTTACGTTGAAATAAAGACTTACAAGCAAATGTAGGATTTTTCTGTTCCTCTTCCTTCCCTCCAGGGCGAAAAAACATTAACTAAAGCATACTGAGACATAAGTGCCGATTATAGATTGTAACATATACAAGTGGTACAAATACCATCACGTACTAAGCACTCTCTCACTCTTTCTTATGGGAATTACATGAACAAAGTCTGTTAACCTATAAGTACTTAGCTCTCTGTTAACTTGATGATGACTCGAGTGGCTGAAAACGTTTGTGTTTTATAAAATATTTTTACCATTTGTATATATTATAAAGCATGCTGAAGAGCGATCCAGGGAGCGAGTATTATTAGCAAAGAATGCACTTTACTAGCCTCTGAAATTGTTCCGCGAGTAAATTCCATTTCCACTTATTGGAGCTTTCTTTTGGCAATCCCCGAATGATGAGCGTTTGGCCATAAGCAATGGGAAACGTATTTTGTTGAGAAGACATCTGAAAAAGAGAATTATTTTAGGTTTAAGGTATTTGATTCGTGCTATTCAATAAACATTGTTAGTGTTTTTATGATTCTGTCAATTGAAACATTCACTTCTTCTCCCCGTTCTCCTTCCTCGTTGGGCCACCAAGGCGAGGATACTTTGAGAATAGATACAAAATTGTTACCCAAGGGGGTGGCCAGGTTTATTGACTACTATATTGAATAGAAAAAAGCAAGGTTCATATTTTGCTCAAGTAAATGGAAAGGCAAACATTGAAAACACAAACTTTTGATTTCATATCAAAAGATTCGCTTAAAAGTAACCTGAGACTTAGCGCGCGAACCTAAATTCTCAATCAAGCGTGTGATCTTGAATCGTTCGCTCGCATTGACATCTTGAAAGAGGGCATATGCAAGAGCCACCATGCAGCTTCCCTCTCTGGCTGGTCGCATAGTTGAACATGTATAGATAGAATGGAAAAAGTTTCAAATTTTAATTCATTTTGTGCGGTGATGCATCGGAACCATTGCAACTGCGGTGGCTAAAGAAACCCTTCTGTTTCCAGTTATGTTTATTTACAATATATATTTTACCTTGTGATTCTGTAACATCGACCGCAAAAATTAGCATATATATATGATAAAAAGTCGGTTTGCATGTGGCTTTGACTGAAAGGTGAAGATATTTACGGCTAAATCAAACAGTTCAAAAAGATTAAGTCATTTGTACTGGATTTCGAATGGTCATTCTAGATCTTGACCGAATTTACGAGAAAAATTGTTTTCTTTTTTGACCGATAATCTCTTAGGCCCCGTCCACACTAACCCGGAAACTTTCGTATCCGGAAACTTTTCTTTCCGGATACGGCTATCGTCCACAC